>CAJNIZ010046415.1:41639-57056 GCA_905231905.1 Symbiodinium pilosum | reverse complement strand
TATTAAGGCCTTATTAAGTCCATATTAAGGAGCTATTACTAGAGGGGGGATTGACCTAAGTGGCAACTACTATCTCGGGATTAGGGCCTAAGGTTTAGGGATTTGGGTTCAGCATCCAGTGATACTCTGAATAAAGGAATGTACTTTGAGTCATATTGGGGTTTAGGGATCCCAGTATCCTTTAGGGTATTTGGTAGTCTCAATCCACAAATAGGGGCACCCCAATATCGACCCAAAAATACCTTCGATCCTCGTTAGTGGGACCCCTGGTCTCCCTTGTTTCTTGGAAACACCATATTCCCTAACCTCCTTACACCCTAGACCTTAAATCCTCAATCCTAAATCCTAAACCCAGAACCCTAAGCCCTAAACCCTAAGTCCTAAACCCTAGACCTTAAACCCTAAAGCTTAAACCCTAAACCTTCAACCCTAAACCTGAAACCCTAGACCCTACGGGATATCGGCCTTTCTGGGGGCTGAGGTTGGAAAGAAAGCTCGAAGAGCTCGAGAACCAAACGAAAAGCCTGGTGGTTGGGCGCCCAGGGGGTTGGGTATAGGGTTTAGGATTTAGGGTTTAGAGTTTAGGGTTTAGGGTTTAGGGTTTATAGTCCCCCTTAAGTAGCTAGACTATGGGATATATGGCGATCTAACTTATTGTGATATTGGCCATTTCCATAGTCTACCTAAGGGGGACTATGAGGTTTAGAGCTTGGGGTTTAGGCTTTAGGGTTTAGGGCCGGGCTGCTGCTGATAGGGAACTTAAGCTAAGTTGCCATAATATGAGTATATAGTGAATAACAGTGTTTCCTGTAAGGTAGTATAAGCTCCTTAACAGCAACCCAGTTTTGGTTCAGGGTTTGGGACCTAAAGTTGAGGATGTGAGGTCTTACGGTGGATACGAAAAATCCTGCATGACCCTAAGTATCATATACCTTGGGAATTATAGTACTATGGTATATTAAGGTCATGCAGGATTTTTAGTATCAACAGTAGGTCTAAGGTTCAGGAGTTTAGAGGCTTAAGGCTTCTGGCAATCAGAGGCGTGGCGTTAAGGATCTCGGCTTCTTAGGCTTAGGTTTAGGGTTTGGGGTTTAGGGTTTAGGGTTTAGGGTTTAGGTATGGAGCGTTTCGGTTTTCAAGTTCGGGATCTGAACCTTAAACCCCAAGCCCTAAACCTTAGACCCCAAACTGCTAGGATTCATGGTTTGGGCTGCCCGTCTTTTCAAAACTGTCGCTCTTTTTCACCTACTATGGTTCGGTCTATATTGGGAATCTGTGTTGTACGCATATGAGCTATAGTCTTAACTCCTTAAAGGATATACAGGGGATTATATACGGGGAGGTTTACAGGGGTAATTAAGGGGGATACTATAGCTCATATTGGGAATCTATGTTCGGATGTTTCCACATATGAACAAGAGTTCGCAGCAGTTTCACAGGTCTAGTTCTAGGATTTCCCTAGGGCTGCAGAGACTGCTTATATTCAGGGAGCCCTAAGACCTAAACCCTAAAACCCTAAACCCTAAACCATAAGCGCCCATACTAACAAACTCTGGGACAGCTTTCGGATCCCAAATGATCAGTCCCCAAATAGTTTTTTAAGGTTTGGTTGTTATAATCCTCATAACAAAAAAACATTACAATTTTTGGTGGGTTCTGAGGTCGGTTTAGATACAGGGCCCCTCAAATTAGGGAATCCTCCAGGGGACCCCGTATAAGGGGGACCCATAAACAAGGATTCCCTAGACCTCCCTAAGCCTCCCTAAGGCTCCCTAAGCCTCCCTAGCTTCTTAAGGTATGGGGCCCCCCTCCATGAGTCCCCTTAAGGTTCCCCTTATCAAAGAGTCCTTAAGTACGATCTTTCGAGCTTACTTTGCCACTGAGGATCGTTAGGAGAGCTTCAAGGCTTGGTGTGAGGCTTCAGGGTGCAGGCCGGGGTCCGACAATGCCTTTGTGCAAGTTCATCAGGGCAACTTGTATATGTACTATAGTTTAAACTCCTTGAAGGGGGATTATACACGGAGTGATGTAGGTCTTACTGAGGGGGGTACTAGGAGTTTAGATTATAGCTGGTATCATCCTCAATAGGGACCTCTGCAATGCAATTGTGATACGTACATGTTCCTAGGGTCGGGTAGGGATGAATCACCTTCGCCGTCCCCATAAAATCCGCCAAAGCAATTTCTTTCATTCACTCCCGCTAAACCTAAACCCTAACCCTAAATCTAAGCTACCATCCCTAAAACCTCACACCCAAAGCCCATGGCCCGAATCTCCAAGTCCAGTCAAGTCCAGTCATTTCTGCAGCTCGGAGGAAGAGCGAGACCGATTGCAAGAGGACTTGGATGATGCCACCGACAGGCGCAGAGAGCTAGAATGGCGATTTAGGGTTAGAGAGTATAGGGCTTGAGTTTTGGGGTCAGGGCTGAGGATGTAGCAGAGGGAGTAACATGGGGACTCCAAACGGTAACAGGAAACCCCAACAATATAGTGGGAACAGAATGAGGATATTCACTGATATTGCATAATCCTTGTAACAGCCAAATTAACCAATTGTCCACTTCATTTTCCATGTTCTTGCCCATGTGATTCTCCATTATTGGTACCTTACATCGCTAACCCTAAACCCTAAACCAGAAATGCTTGCTTCCATTTCTTTTCCTCTCCACTCTTCTAGGCACAGGATCTCCTAATATGATCCATAGCCTAAACTCGTTGAAGGGGGTTATATAGGGGATTATATATGGGACTACTACAGGGGTTATTAAGGGGGATACTAGGAGTTTAGACTATAGCTCATATGATATATCCCTGTATAATCCCTCTCAAGGGGCGCTGGAAGATGGAAACCGCCATGATTTGCTGCATACCCAGTTTAAGGTAACTTAACTTCCCTAACAGCCCTAAAACCTAAACCCTAAGCCCTAAACCCTAAACCCTAGTTTAGGCCACTGTATCGCAAGAACTTACCCTTTGGCCTGGCTCATATGAGTAGTATTTTATTTGGGGGTACTATGGTACCCATTATAGAGTAAGATTATATCCTCCTTTTGGGGTCTAGTACTTTATATGAGGAATATTTTCTTACTAGGTTTAACCACCAAAATACACACAACTCATATGTCAAGATGATTTTACTGGCCTTTGGTTAGCTTGGAATGAAAGAATGGGAATGAACATGGAAACTACTAAAATGGGTTATATAGGGACTACTATAAGGACCCATTCCTTGATTCCTAGTTAACCAAAGGCTAGTTCAGGGAGTTCAGGGTTTGGGGTTTAAAGTTCCCTAACCAATCAGTTCTAATTTCTGTAATCTATAATCCTAGCAACCAGCTGGAATAATCATGTCTACCAGGAGTCCAGAGAAGTTGGAGTTTAGAGTTCTTGGTTTATGGTTTAAGGTTTCGCTGTGCGCCCCCATTATGAGGGTCAAAGGAGGTGTGGTAGTTCTCGGTTTCCTTTTTCTGTGTTTCTTGCTCTGCTTGGAGGTTAAAGCCTAGACATGACCTTCTTGGTGCCTTAGAGGGCATGTTGCTAGGTTATAAGTACAAATAAAACCATAAACTCTAAACTATGTAAGGGCATACTTGCCTGAACCTTCAAGGTTACATGCGTAGCCCGAAGGCGTATCTCCTCTGGGCCACATACACAAGCTATAGTCTAAACTCCTGAAACGGGGAGTCTGTAGGGGGTTAGATAAGGGGATTATCATAGTGCTCGCTGAGGCCGACCTAGACCCTGGACCCTAAACCCAAAATCCTAAACTCTAAGCCCTCAACCCTAAACCCTTAAAGGGGGATACTAGGAGCTTAGACTATGGCTCGCATCGTCCTAGTGGCCTGGGTTTAGGGTTTTTGGGTAACATGAGCCATAGTCTAAACTCCTAGTATCCCCCTTAATACCCTCTATAGTAGTCCCCTATATAATCCCCTGTATAACCCCCTTTGAGGAGTTTAGACTATAGCTCACACATTGTTGGTTCAGTTGCCGCAGGGCACTTTAAGAGGAAGCCTGGGGTCACCCACACAAATCGGGTTTAGGGTTTAGGGTTTGGGTAAACCCTAAACCCTAAACAGGGGGCAGGGCGTTTACAACCCTACATCTGTCCAAGATGTGCAAGGAATTAAGCTTTGTTGGGCCTTGCTGGCAGGAATCCGAGTTTAGGGTTTAGGGTTTAAGGAATCCACTACTTTCCTAGAAGAGGCTAGAGTCTTGAGCTTGCAAGGATTGAGTACATGACGGAAGCGGAAGAGAGATGGCGCGACAAGGTGGCAAAGGCCCGACAGCCTAAACCCCAAACCCTAAAACGCATTGCTCAGGGTTCTAGGGTTTGGGGGTTGAGGGTTTAGGGGCTTAGGGTTTGAGGCCTGTACCCTGTGTTGGGTGTAAGGTTTGGCATCGTAGCTACTCGTGGCTTACAATTGTGACATGTTGGGGTTAAGTGCAGGATGGTATGTGCCTGGGGCGGTGTAAGACTGCGCTTCTTGTGGGCTTCTTCGAATTCCTAGGCCCCCAAAACCGTAAGACCCTAAAGTCTGAAATCCTAAGCCCACAAAGCCCCGCCGCATCCGACCTTCCCTCCACCAAGAACGTAGAAGTCATGAAACCCCACCGGTGCCCCTTCAAGAAGAGAGTACTCTACAAAGGGCACCTCTTCAGGGAGGTTAGGGTTTAGGGTTTAGGGTTTAGGGTTTAGGGTTGGGTAAATCCTGAGCCTGAAGCCGTTCAAGCCCTTAGCACTTACCCCTAACCTTTGCCTTTGGTTAGCTGGGAATGGAAAAGAGCATGGAAATTATTATAATGGGTGGTTATATAGGGACTATTATAAGGATCCATTCCAACCAAAGGCCAGAACCCCTCAACCTTAAGCCCTACACCCTAAACCTTGAACCCTAAAACCCCCTCAACCCCCTTGCACTACATCCAGATGGCATTTCTAGGGCTCTAGCGCTTTAAGCATTGGAAGGCTTAGAAAGCAGGATACGGGGTCCGGGATTTTCGAGTTTAGGGCTGCGGATTTGGAATTTCGATTCCAGGATTTAGGCTGGGTGGCTGTTAAGAACTCAAAGTGCCATACATTGCAACCCCCTTACTTACTAAATACCCAAATAATGGAAACTTAATTTAAGTTCCGTAACAGCAGCCCAGTAGGGTTAGGGTTCAGATTTGAAGGTGTACCCTAAACCCCAGTTCAGGGTTCAGGAGTCATGATGAGGTCTGATGCTTGGCGTCGAGCTCGTTTCCAAGACCCCAAATGGAGGGAAAGCGCGCTTGATGCAAATGTCCATGCAGTTTAGGGTTTTGGGCTTAGTTGGGCCCATCTCCGCAAGCGATGTCCAGCACAACCGGGTGTTACAACGAAGTGTACTCTGCTTGCTGCCCCCCAAAACTCGAAATCCAAAGCGGTGCTTTTGCGGAGTCTGTTGGGTTTCCTTAGATGCACAGGGAGTACGGGCTTGGCTTTGTTTGTGTTTTATGTGGGGTATGGGTTCAACTCCTTAAGAAAAGAGTTTGGGATTGAAGTAGCGGGCCGCATGTCTGGTGTATGTAGTAGCCCGGGTTTAGGTCTTAGGATTAGCAGGGGCGCAAGGACCCTCCACTCCAATATACTGCAACCCTTATTGTAGGGGCTAGTCTCCCAAAAAGCGACCCCTAGTTTTGGGAACCCAGCCATGTGGTCAACGCACGCAGTCCTAGCTACCCTGAAGCCTCAGACTTCTAAGTTGGAAAGTATGGGCCACTTTAGACCTTTCAGGGGGAATTCTAGGGACCCTCAAGGGTTCACGACTTTAGAGAAACCCTCAACCCTAAGCAATCGCAGGCGCGCATCGAGAACGATCGCCTGCTGCAGGATAGGTCTTGGGCTTTTAGAGTTTGAGGTGTTATACTAGTAGTAATACCTGGACCCCAAAAGTATGTAAGATAATGGCTCTTATGGCTATTATTATGGGTTTAGGGCTATAATTTTACATACTTTTGGGGTTTAGGTAGTCGTAGCAATAGCATGATTCTACTAATAGTTTAGTCTAGAATGCTACTGAAAACGAATTGCGGTGGTGAGATGTTTGGGTAGTTCGCGAAATTAGGGTCCCATTTTGGTACCCCTAAATATGAGTTGCCGTAATATAACCAAGAACCAATAGGGGCCCATAATTTTGAGAGCAGCCCGTTTGGGGCGAGGGCCTAGAGAGGGCAGGGCTTCAGATGTGTAGAAGTTATAGCCCCCCTTAAGTAGATAGAATATTAGGGAAATATTGGGGTTATATACGGATAATGGAAAAGAACATGGAAACTACTATTAAGGATTAGGATTGAGGGTGTGTAGGGCCCCTTAAGTCGATAGACTATGGCTTTGGGTATATTACAATAAGATTCCCATATACCCCATATTCTATCTACTTCAGGGGGACTATAAGTCTTGAGGGGGTCTGATTTGAGGGAGTAGGGCTCGAGGCTTGAGGGTGCAAGGTTTTGGGCCTCAGGAATACAGTTCTGAAGCACTAACTGGGTTGCTGCTAAGGAACTGAAATTAAGTTACCATAATGGGTGAATATAGTAATTAACCTTGTTTCCCCAATATGAAACTCTAAACCCTTAACAGCAACCCAGTCGAGGGCCCAGGGTTTGCAATGTCCATCTCGAAGGCATGGCACTGGCAGCACTGAAGTTGTGGGCCCTCAGGGTTCACTCTTGTTCCGGCTGTTGGGTCCTTAGGCTTTAGGGTTTAGGGTTTAGGGTCCTGGATTCCATACTCCATTGCCCAAAACTGAATGGATCTGCAGCTTTCCACTGGCGACTGGGACCCAAAACTCGAAAGTCGCGCCAAATCAGGATTCAAGGAAGACCTCCATTCAGGCATTGCCACACCCTCCGGGATCATCTTGGGCCACATCATATTAAAAGCTTCAAGAAGCTTGTACAGGGCGCCTTAAGTCCCTATCTCCACATACCTCAGTCCCCATGAATTCACAACAAGAATCTGAAACTCCTGGTTCTCAACATTGCCTGAAGGGGACCTTCTCTTAGGGTCTTAGGGCTTAGGGTCCGGGGCTTAGGGCTTAGGGTTCAGGGCTTGGGACTTGCAGCGGGTTGTTGAAGATAAGGGGGAGAGTTAGCCTATGTGATGGCATCCGAACTCAGAGGTACCCAAAACCCTGAACCCTAAACCCTGAACCCCAAACCCTGGGCCCTAAACCCTAAACGCCTGAACCCTAAACCCTAAACCCCAAACCGCAAATCGCACCTTGACGGTCACCCCTAAGAACTGGACCCCAGCCTCGCTCCGTGATCCCCGACCCTCAGGGTCCAATATACCAAATTCATGGACTAGGAGGACCCCCCACCCTGTAATAGTGGTATAATAGGAATATAGGAGGACCCTAATTTCACCCTTACTAGTCCTTATAGTCACTATTACTGGGTGGGGGGTCCACCAAATTCATGGACTTTACTCCCTGGCGCTTAGGAGGGAGGGGGGAATGGATTATAGGGATTATTATTTGGGATTATATAGGGAGTACTATCTGGATTCCCTCCCAAGCACCAGAGAGTTTAAGGTTCCTATACTACGACTCGTTGTTAAGGACTTATAGACCCCTAAATCCTAAGCCTAAATGAACTATAGTCCAAACTCCTTAAAAATGGGATGTACAGGGTTCAGGGTTTAGGAATGAGGTTTTAGGGATTTGGGTTAGGGATTTGGCAATATGAGTGTTATATACTTGGATTTTTAGGTCGAAAGCCCCAAACTTTCGAGTCTTGCACCCGGAAGCTCGGAACCGACTCCTTTCTCCAAAGCCCTAGACCTCATAATTAGCCCCCTTAAGTAGATAGAATATGGCTTTGGGTATCTTAGAATAAGATCCCCATATACCCCGTATTCTATCTACTTAAGGGGGACCTTAAACCCCTACAACCACGAATCCCCAAGCCCACCAAACATTGGATCCGGGAAATCCAAAGTCCGAAATACAGCACCCTGAACCCTGATGCTTAGGGTTTAGGATTTGGGGTTTAGGGTTTAGGATTTGGGGGTTAAGGTTTCGGGTTTGGGGTTGAGGGTTTGGGTTGTAGGGCTTTGGGTTTATAGAGATTAGGGTTTACCGCAAGCCGTGGAGAACTTGGCAGCTAGGAGCTCGAACGCTCCAGCTTTGTAAGTTCTGACAGAGACTTTGCTGCACTGCCCCCTTTGGAGGCAAATGGATTGCAACATGAACCCAATAAACTATATGGTGGTTTCATTTTCTTGTCCATTTTCCAAATATAACTTAGTATTACGTTCATTAAACCCTAAACCCAAAAGCCCCTAAACCCTAGACCCTGTTTCTCACGCTTAGGTTCGGCCTTAAGGTTCCAGGGGTTTGTAGCAAAGCATTTAGGTTTATAGGAATTGTACAGGGTTTGGGTCTTTGAGTTTTGACCGAAAATTTTGACCTGAGTTTTGACGGAAAGTTTTTAGGCTTTAATTTGTCCAAAGCCAGTTTGGTGCTTTGGTTCTCCAGACCATGTCTGGGCTGGTTTTGAAGCTTTCCCAGACCATTTCTGGCTGGCTTTCGAGCTCTCTCAAACCATTTCTGGGCTGGCTCTTGGGCCCTCCAGACCATCATTTTTGGACTGTTTTGGAACTTTTCCAATTCATTTCTGGGCTGGCTTTGGGGCTCTGAAAAGAACCCTTCTTTTTGGCTTGCTTTGGGTTTCTCCAGATCATTTCGGTGCTTTCCCAGACCTCTTGTTGGGCTGATTTTGGGGGTCTCCACCCGTTTCTTATCCTGGTTCTCTTTTGGGACCGCTTTGGGCTCTTCCAGACAATTTTTGGTGTTTTGGGTCTGTCTTGGGTGCCAGACCATTTTGGGATAGTTTATTTCTGGTTGTTCGGCGCCGGGCTGCGTTTGGGCGGGGCAGTGACATGGAAACAGCACCAAATGGTTCAAATGAAAAACAAACTTGCATGCCCGCTTGTGGGATACAAGTTCTATTTATTTTTGTCTTGAAGGTTTAGGGTTCAGGGTTTAGGGTTCGGGTTCTTGCAATTCGCTTGGTATCTTCAGGGGCTTGGGACGTGAAGGCAGGGGATTTGAACGGAACGGGCCTCGCAGGTCTAGATAAGAGGTAGGACTCAGTGGGTACTCTAGGTTCAAAATGGATTACAAAGCCCGGCCCAGAAGCCTGAATTCGGACATTTTGTTCAGGGAAGCCGGGAGACTGTTTAGAAAGGATCTTAGTTTTGGGCTTGTGTAAAAACCTGAAATGCTGTACGCTCGGCGCTCGGTGAAGTTGATTTTTTTCGTCAAGCTGAAAAGTTATCAAGAGGGGCAGGTGCACTGCCAATCTAATGATCACGTTAGCATTGAAGCTCTCCACCCACAACACGGACGTGAAGAGTAGAGTCCCCACCTTAGCTCTTTTGAGCTTGAGGCCGCTTTCCAGACTGAAGTCTGAGATCGGAAACGCACGGGCAAAAGCAACAGCGACTCCTTTCGCAGGAACAGATGCCCACCTGAATCTGCGTGCGCCTGAGTGTTGACGTGAGCTTGAGTGCTTGGGGCCGCGAAGCATCACTGGTCATTCTGTTGACGCTCCTACAAGGGGACTATCAAGAATTGCCGGAGCGTGCCGCGGAGGCCTGCACGGATTGAGAAGCCACGCAAAGCTGGCATTGGCTGGCAGGGCGGAAAACCCTAAACCCCTATGCCTATAGCTTAAAACTTGTAATTTATGACGCCTAATGCGGGCTCCTACTTTTTACTTCGTTGGCATGGTATGCATTGGGAGGCACGCCACCCTGTAATAGTTGCATAATAGGAATGTAAGACAACCCTAATATAGTCCTTATTATCCCTTATAGTCACTATTACAGGGTGGGTATGCAGTTGGAATGTTTGTTTGAAACGGTTTAGGGTTAAGGGCTTTAGGGCGCTTGTTTTGGGATGTTTAGAATGACAGTAGAGCCACGCGGTTTTGTGTTTTGGGTTTGGGGGGTGTATGAGCAGGAAGCAGAAGATGAGATGTAGCAATTTTACGGAGAGTATTTGGAGAAGCTTCTCAGGGGTTGTTGCTTGGCATGGGATGTTGGAAGCTCCAACGCGAAGCGAAATTGTGTTCATTTTGCTTTTTGTAGGCTTAATGGGTCTAGGGTTTAGGTGGTTACAATGCAAGAGACATCAGGGGCAAAAGAGCATTTGGGCCAGTCCCAGGAAGTATTGACAGCGATGCTTGCATCCTAACCCAAAACCTAAACCCTTAAACCTTAAACCCAAGAACCAGGTTACTTTCTGGTATTGCACTCCACCTTCCCACCAGGATTCTATCAGCGTCAGAAGCCCAGTCCAGTAAGCCCCACAATCCAGGATTGGAAGTGCAAGCAGTCAAGCCGTGCTTGGAAGTTCAGGGTCATTGCGTGTGGGACCCTAAATAAGGGATCTTAATAGTACCCTCCCCCAAAGGTACCACCCCCCCGATGTAGAACCTTATTGGGCCTTATTAAGCCCTATATAGGCCTTATGAGCTCTTTAAACCCTGCGGGTGTACTTTTTTGTGGGGGAACCCTAGGCAGTATTGTTACGGGGAATTATTGCAATCCAAGCCCGAAGCACTAAAACCCTATACGCCTTACCCCCAAGTCTGCTTGAAGGGTCAGGGGGGCTTGGTAAGTGGGTCAATAAGCCCTATAATCCAAGTAATTAGTAACAAATTTCTACTGTTTAAGGGTTTATGGCTCCACATAGTAACCCCAATCATCCTCATTATAAGCCTGCTTACTACCTGACATCCCAAGAAAGAGCAGCCAAGGAGAAGGTGGACTCATCGTTTCGCTGCTGGTTTGGCCCTCAAGCTATCGGGCCAGGGCTAAGGTCAAGGGGAGGTCCTGTAGGGTATAGGAGATATATTGGGTTACAGGGGATAATTCACAGCGACTTCACCCGACCTCAATCTAAATTGTGGTTTCTATAGGGAATAGTGCCAACATGACCTTAAATTGGGAATCTAAATTACCCTGTATATAGGGCATATATAGGCTTATAATATGGGCTGATTGAAGGTGTAAGGCTTGGGGTGAACATCGGATGGAGGCTTCGTGTCAATGGGAGGTCACAGTGGAAAACTTGGGAGGCGCAAGGGACGTAGTAACTAGGCTACAACGGGGTTTATAAGCCTCACTGGTTCTTAGCAGGGAATAAGGCAATGTGTGATATGGGGATTAAAGAGGGATTATATTCACTTATTCCCTACTAAGAAGCAGTAAGAAGCAGGTCATAGCACGTCGGAACTTACTTCCGAAGTCCACGAGCTTCGAGTAGTCATCAGGGCTTGTTGGAGGACTATGGGCTTAGGGTTTAGGGTTAAGTTTCGGGTATACATAGATCTCGCTTAAGCCGGTTATACGCATGCGAACGTTATACTGACCTTATGTGGGCTGTCGGCCTGGAACATATCTCCCACCTGGAACTGTTCTTGAGAAGGGTTCCGGGCTTCGGTTTCAAGAGAGAACTTCTCTGTTTCTTGCGGATGAGGACAGTGCAGCAAGAAACTCAGGAGCAAGGTAGTTTACACATAAAGGAAACCCATATTCAGGGACATACTTTACTCTGGCCCCAGACCACGAGTCGTTGGCAAAGTGGCCTGCGTGGCTACCCATGTCGCAAGCTAGCACTCCTCTATGCAGTTTGAAGGGTACTCACAATGACAGGGTCGAGGTGGTCCTCATCTTCTATAAACCCTAAACCCTAAACCCTATAGGACCATGAACCCTCTGTAAACCTTCTTCAGACCTGCTGTGCAATCCTGAGGATTGTCCGCAGTATAGAGTAAGATTATGTCCTCATTGTGGGTAAATTCTACGAGAAGAATATATCCTTCGTTGAGCTGTTGTCTAAACTCCTCGTATCTCCTTAAGTAACACCTGCAACACTCCCCTACACAATCCCCTATATAAGCCCTTAAAGCAGTTTAGGCTATAGCTCATGTCATAATATGATTGTACATAGCCCTTAATATGACCCCCTATGTAGACTATTACAGGGTGGGGACCCTAAACCTTAAACCCAACTTTTTTGGCTCAAGAATTCAAACAGCAACACACTGGCAGCCTAGGAGGAGAACGGAGCTTCTTTGTAGGTCTTAGGGCTTAGGGTTTGGGGTTTACGGGCGTAGGGTTTAGGGCTTAGGGTTTAGGGTTCGTGCATTTTTTGAGTTGACCCGCCAGTTCCTGGGTCAATGCTTCATCAAGTAGACATTTGACCTTGAGAAATCTCTCTCGCAGATCCTGAAGCCCAAACTTCATATCCAGAAACTAAAAGATTTGAAGGCCTTCCAGACCCCGCACTCTAAACTCAAGAGCTGATCCCTAAACCCTAAACCCGAACCCCTAAACCCTAAACCCTAAACCCTAACCCCTAAACCCTAGCAATTTTGGTTTGGAGCCAAGGACGCCAGGAACCTCCGCGAAACCATCGCCACCATGAAGCGTAGAAGGGCCTTGATGCCGGCTGCCAAGATAAGGATTTAGGGTTGAGGGTTTAGGGTTTAAGGGTTTTTTGGTTTAGGGTTTAAGGGTTTACGGTTAGGGTTTGGGGTTGAGGGTTTAGAGATCACAGTTTAGGGTTTAGGGTGTAAGGTCTAGGGATTGAGAGTTAGAGTTTAGGGATTATGTAGGGATTTCATGTGGTAGTTTCCTTAAGAAGGGGGACCCCAATATAGACCCCAAAATACGATAATCTTTATTATGGGGATCCCCACAATAATGGTACCCCTAGTTTTGGGAAACCCCCATACAGGAGTTATTCAGGGAGATTCAAGAGCTTTGGCATCATACAGGGATGTACGGTTGATGGAGGAAATCTTGCACCACCTTAGGTCCCTAAAGTCCTAGGAATTACTCTAGTTTAGGGCCCCTAGGTGGTGCAACATTTCATCCATCAACAGTATGGAGAATAATGGAGAAGAACATGGAAATTACTGGGTTTCACGAATTGTTCAAGCTGGCTAAGGTTTTCAATATGAGGGGTCAGGATTCCAGGACCCTGCGACGACACCATGTATGGATTAGAGTTTAGGGTTGAAGGTGTTGCCGCCTAAACCATAAGCCCTAAACTGAACTTGAGAAGCCCTAAGCCTAAAGTCTACGCCCCAGCCGCACAGGGTCCCAAGCGGGGCAAAGAATGTCCTGCCCTCATGATAATTAGCACGTCAATGTCCAAGGTTTCTACGGAGGTCGCCTGCACACCCTAAAGCCTCCACGCTTAAACTCTAGGAAGACATGTGAGGATGTTTTCTGGGGCTCGGCTACGAAAGACAAACTTGCCAACAATTCCCACCTACCCCTCAGTGAACTTATTACAAATCTTGAGCTGAAATTGAAAGCCCCAGATGTTCTCAGGGGTTCAGGGTTCAGGGCCAAAGTCAAAGTGACCCTGGCGTTATATGTTCAAGACTGAAACCCAGACGACCAAATGCGCAACTTCTCCGTAGACCTGCTGCAGGACTCCTGCGATCCTTCATGAATCCTTGTTGCAGCAGTCTGTCTGTTTCACAGTATAACCCCCCACATGTAACCCCCCCAGGGTTTGAGGAGCTAATAAGGGCTATATGGAGCTTAATGAGGCCTTATAGGATTGAAACCCTAAACCCTAAACCCTAAAACCCAAACCCTAAACCCTAAAACCCTAAACCCTAGGTACATTTGGGGGGGGGGGGGTACAGGTCTAATTCCTAACAATAACATGCTTGCATATCCTTGGAGCCTCTACCCCTGTTTTACAAAGGGACTTGAATGGGAACCCCAAAACAGGGAACCCCAAGAATATGGTAGGAATTTAAAAGAATATAAGGACCCTGGTGTGTATATTCCTATTATGTTCCCACTATATTCTTGGGGTTCCCTGTTTTGGGGGGTGCCATTAAAGTTCCTTGATTTTAGGCAACCCCAAACCCTTTCATCTTTAGGTTGGTCAACGTGGAGAAAGAATTGCACAAGCCAACCCGACGCTATTGGTGTATCAGGGCTTGGGTTCAGGAAGGATACGGGTTGTGGGCTTTGGGTTCACTGGGCGATTTAAAGCGACCTCACCCGACCTCACCCTAAATGGTGGTGTATATAGGGGATAGTACCGAAATGGCCTGAGATTTGGGAATTACAAGCATTCTAAATTATCCGGGCTTAGGGTCTTGGGCTTAGGGTTAAGGGCCAGGTAGAAGGTTGGAAGTCTACTTGGACGATCCCTTGACTTGCTAAGTCTGCTTAGTAACTTGGGTTACAGGGCTTACAATAGGGATTAGTAGGGATAGTAGGTAGACTTACTACGTCAAAAGATCCTCCAAGTAGGGGCCCTGTGTGTGTGAGCTTGTGGCGCAGTATACAAGCAGTCTGTATGAGCTTCATGTAAGTGTCCGCAAATCGGTTAGGTTTTAGGGTCTAGGTTTTAAGGGTTTCTAGTATAGTTTAGACTTTTAGGGTTTAGGGTCTACGGGTTTGGGGTTTGAGGTTTAGGTTTGTAGGGTTTAAGGGTTTAGGGTTTAGGGCACACCCCAATACATTATGTTCCTGACTAGAGGTACCTCCAAAACGGGGCCCCTCATCTTTGGAAAAACCTATGCATCCCCAGAAGGTCCCTGTAAGATCTCTACATACCCCATATAACCCACATGAACCCTGATCCCTAAACCCTTTAAACCCTAAATCCTGTAACCCTGGACCCCCTGCTGGCTTCAAGGGATGATATGATCGGACAGGTTGAGTTCGCCTGGGGGGCTTAGGGGGACTTGATAAGTAGCTTAAGAAATAGAGTTTAGGGATTAGTGTTTAGGAGTGTAGGGTTTAGGGTGTAGGGTTTATGGTTTAGCGTTTAGGGGTGTAGGGTTTAGCGTTTAGGGATTAGGGTTTAGGAATTAGGGTTTAAGGTTTAGGGGTTTAGGGATTAGGGTTTAGAGTTTAGCTGGCTGCTGTACCGTGTTTAGCGGGTACTTAACGCGACCCTCGTCAAGTGCGCAGGAACCTCCACGTAGGTGTTCGGCATATTATCTTCGCGTCTTGCCATCGACTATTCCAGGCCCCAGTCGCCAGGGAATTGTTTTCTCCATTTCGCAAGCGCACGCTTAACTCTAGCCCATAGCCCCAAACCTGAAATCTCCCCTTGCATTATCCCAATATAACCCCAATATAACCCTCATAATCCCTACATAAACCCTATATAACCCCAACATAACTCCTTTATAACCCCTATATAACCCCTATATTAGCCCCTATATAACCCCTATACTCCCCAGCTGTAGGAGTTCCAAGGATGTTGGGGCTGAAGGCCTCGGGAAGCCCTTCTTTCAGAGTCAATAGCTCCCGCAGTCGGACTGTAGACTTACAAAATCTGGGGTTCGGGTTACATTGGGGTTATCTGGGTAGGCCCCTGGGATACTTAATGTTTT
>CAJNIZ010046415.1:0-26754 GCA_905231905.1 Symbiodinium pilosum | reverse complement strand
ACCCTAAACCCTTAACCCTTAGGGCTTCGGTTGTTTCATTCCCCAGCTTCTAAGCCCTAACCTCTGAACCCTACCTGGACCCCCAAAAGGATCTAAAGATTAGATCCCCTAAGGATTTAGGGTTTAGGGTTGGGGGAATTATATATAAGGATTATATAGGGGTTTTAATGGGTCTATATAGGGGATCTAATTTTTAGATCCTCCCAGGGGTCTGGGTATAGTTACCCAGGTTATCCCCAATGAGTAGTCTAGTTAATAACTCCCCCTGACCCCCCGGTACGTTACATGTTTCTCCTTCACGGTAACTGGCTTTCATGGGGTTTCATATAGGGGCTAGTATTCCGAAAGCCCTAGACCTATTCCAGCTCCTACCTCTTGTGGTACCTGTTGAAGACATGGCTTTATAGGTTTCTAGGAGTGGAGGAAAGCAAGCTAGTTCAGGGTTTGGGGTCTAGGGTTGTTGGTAGCTAGTGGGGGAATGGATCGCTATACCACAAATGAGATAGTTGCGCCTTCTTTTGCATTCCGTCATTCCCTCCCAACTAGCAGCAAGTTATGCGGCACCTTCTGCTACATGCAAATAGTAGTTACACGTCATGAGAACCACCTGCAATCTCTTATCTTTCCCATTGAAGCACCTAAACCCTAAACCCTAAATCCTAAACTCTAAATCCTAAACTCTAAACCCTGAACCCTAGACCCTAAACCAGTTTTCGGGTTTAGGGTCAGGAGTCTTCCCAGTAAGCGGAGACTTCTCCAACATAGAAACATGAGCACTTCACGTCAACCCATTTCTTTATGGTAGGCTTTCGCTGCGGGCCTCTCATCGCTATATGATACTGGAAAATAAAGTGGAAACTACTATTATAGCAGATTGAGGTTATATATAGGAGTAATGGAAAACAGAATAGAAACTATTATGATGGGTTATATAGGGCTAGATAGGGCATGGTGTACTATTGTGGAAACGCAGCGCAAGATTTGCATCTGATTGCTTGCACACAGCAGTAACACCGTGAGACCGAACGGTTCTCGTACAGGAGACTCTCTAAGAAATGCTGAGGAAGTTTCACGTGGGCAGTGAATTCCCCACGTAGGCCTTATATAGCCCTCATCAGGCCTTATAAGCCAAGCCTCATGTAAGGGTACTCACTTGATAACAAGTACCCACCTGAAAGATCCCTTACACAACTCTTTGGATGCTCCTAGGATTCCGCGACACTCCCCTCCCCCCCGTGCTTTGTACCCCTAAAACTAAGGGTTTAGGGTTTAGAGATTCCATATCTGAGCTTTATGGTTTAGGCTAGAGGGTTTTCCATCACCGCATGCCACTTGGTTTCATACGGGCACCCAAGATATATTCCGCAGAGGGAGGGCTTGAGGGAGCTTCACAACCTCAATGCTACTTAACACCCTAAACCCTAAGCCCGAACCCCAAGCCCTAAACCCCCTCATTTTGGGATTTAGGGTTTTGACTTACAGGAGGCTTACCTGCACCTCATGTGACAGAGGACCCTAAACCTTAAATCCATTGAGTACGGTTTTTGAGGCTTGAGGGTTGAGGGCGTAGGAAGCCAAGTAATGGAGAATCAGATGCCCTGCACCCTAAACCCTACGTGAAAGGCATGCTGGGGTTGCATGGGCGCTTCTGTTTAGGGTTTAGGGTTTAGGGTTTAGGATGTTCTGGTGTATATGTAGGATGCCTCAGGAAGATTGGCGAGTGTGTATACTTAGTGTCCACGTGGGCTTAAACCCTGAACCCTGAAACGCGGGCGGCCATAAATTAAGAATCTGCCATGCGTAGCCCCATTGACCTCACACACTCCTTATGTGAACCTCACGTGATAATTGCCAACCTTGCATTCGTGTTGGATACTGCCCCCACTCAGTAACAATTGGATAATATTTGCAAGATAATCATATCTAGCCCCCGTTTGTATATATATATATATTGCCCCTATGATATCCTGTTACTGGGTGAGGGGGGCGGTGCCCAACATTTATTCACCTTACACTGTTCTTGAACAAGCTCCATATCCTGCATGGGCGAAGAAGGTTCAAGGCTGCAACGTATTTCGGTTTACAGTCTGAGGCGTCGGGCTGCGTAAGAAGAGTTGGAATATACACGACATCCACACTTGTGAAGGGCCAATCCCGCCCAGTATCAACACCCCTGACAGTGAAGATGCCTTTCAATACATGTGGGGCGGCAACGGAATCTGGTTTATTTCGGGTTCGTTTAACTTGTAACTTGGGGAACCAACAGCTCAAGGCCCCACCGATGAATTTCCCGGTACTGCGCCGACGGCATCTGACAATTTAGCTTTGCGCGGCGGCCCGTCAATCTTACAAAGCGCTACAGCAGCAACCTCACCCAACCTCACTGCAAATCAACAATTTCGTTTTGCAGAGTTAAAAAGAAGGGAATGCAATATGTAAGGACCATACTCCCTACTTCCTTATTAACCACCAGCAGGAAAAGCATGTCCTTGCTGCTTGCTTGTATGAAACGCACTTGTACATACTTTCAGCCAAACATCTGGCCAGAGGACTGCGAACACTTCCTGTATAAACTTAACCAAATGCCAAAGTCATGGTCCTAGCTTCCTTGTATATTTCTCGTATGGCGTACGGCGTACTTCAAACAAATAGTAAGGCTTTGATATTACTGATTTATGTTGAGATGCAATGGTTGGGTTGTGGCGTTGTTGGTGGCAGATTGAGATACATTCTCGGGCGGCCAGATGCAAAAATGGTAAAGCATATAGGAGGGCAATGTTGATAAGTATTCGTGTGCTAGGCTTTGCGTTTCCCCAAGGTGATCTCAGATTTCTGCTGAGGCGCGTACTGTAAGCCATTGTAAGTTGCTAGGGTGCGCACTATGTGTGCTGCCCTGGCCCTTGCCCCCACTCCATTCATTATAGTCATATTGTTGTCGGAGCTTTGAAGTTAGGACTACAACAAGTCCCTGACAAATGTGCTACATCTTGGAATGCGCGAACCACCTACCCAGACCCTGTAGACCCTAACAGGCGCCAAAGATTAAAGATTAAGACTTTGGCAGCGATTTCGAAGTTCATTGCCAGATGCCTTGTGCACAGGATGGCAACGCCGAACATGATTGACACGTGTTCGACAGCTAACCAAGCAATATGCCCTGATTTTTTGATTATGTGCAATTGAGCAAAGCTCCATGCTGCGAATGGTTACATGTGCCCCAGGAGACAGAGGACGCGCTTGAAGAAGCAAAGCAACGTGCAGGACTCAACATTGCTCAGTTGAGAGTTGCCAACAAAGACCAAGCCCAAAAGGTGGCAACAAGGGATTTGGTTCAGGGCCTGTTAGAGCAGGGGTTCATTGCGACAAACACCACACGATTTGAACTACCACAATGGTTTTTGGGGGTCAAGGTGCTGCCTTATTCAGAGTGTTCATTATCCTTTTGTGTGTCATCAAGCAACGCCCACTATCTTCTTCGATAACAGTCTTCACGGGCAGTGGCTTGAGTTGAGACATCCCAGTCTACACCCGCGGGAGGCCTGAAGCCTCAACGCATCACACTCCCAGAATGGGCGGCGCTTGCCACACCAGCCTCACTCTTCATGCTTCCTTCTCATAGTGATCAGCACAAAACGTCAATGAATCTTGAGGGGTCCTGCAAGGCCTTCAACAAAGGGGCAAAGGTACTGGTAGTGATCATCACGGGTTCTTTTCACCGGCCGTGCGTACATGGATCCGGCAAGATGGAGGTTGTTTCGGCCTCAAGAAGATGTGCTTTCAGGAGTGCATAACGCTAACATTCCCCAGCGCCTGATTGTCCCAAAGCTCTGAACGAAAAACGGGTTGAAACTGCGAGCCTTGATTAAGCAGCTCTCTCATTGCATTGGCATCCTGATGGGGTTTGGGGCGATTGCAAGGCGAACCCCAACTCCAGCAGCAGCCCTGTATGAATAGAAAATTCCGAGACGATTTCATGGGGGGACGGCGAACCAGGGGCAAAGTGGCCTTCAGGAGGACACAAATTGCAATGGAATTGTGGGGGGGTGCTATCCACTTGGGATGGCTTTGAGAATCTCATGTCATCGCTCCATTTGATCGTTGTCGGAAGGGGGGTTCCGCTGGCGAGAGTCGTTCGCTTCAAGAAATCTCATAACCAAGCAGTTCTCATCTGGTGTTGGCAAGAATGCTAAGGGTGTGATGACCCATTTTTTTGCGGTTTGACAGAACTCTATGAATTTGCCATGTCGATGAAGGGTAAGAGCTCAACGTTGAGAATTGCAATGTCCGTCAGCCCGGAAAGATGCATACTGGAGATTCTATATAACTTGCGCACTACTCGGCAAGGTATGCAGCGTTGAAAGAAACTACAGAATGCTATTACCACAGCAAACTGCTATCGAGCCTTCTAACTCCAAGTCCACCTACGCAATCCGAAGCTTTAGAGCCTAGACCCAAGGCAACGACGTCCTTGCCGGAGAGTTGGAAGCGATGACTGCTGAACGAGACCAGCTGATCGTCAGGTGATTCGGAAGGAGTGTTCGTGTTTCACGGTTAAGGTTTGAGGTTTATGGTTTAGTTGGCAAGGCGATTCACGCAAAAGGAATGGGCATCTTTATTCGGAACTTGCAGGATAGGAAGCTCAAGTAGTAGATCGCAATGATCTGTTTGTAGTGATGCTTCCTTTTTTGAGAATGGAATTTTCCTTACATGTATATATGTACCCAGCCCCTCAACCAAAAAGCTACTTGTTCCTCGTAGGGCAATATGGATTAGTTTACGCTTAGGGTTTTTGGTTTAGTTTCAGGTCTAAGGTTAAAGTATGGGCCCCTAATATGGGCCCCTTTGGCCTCTTAGGGGGATTCTAGGGACCTTAAGGGTACGCATAGGGTAGATCTAGTATATATATATATATAAGGATCGCAGGGTTAGGGGCCCATACTAGGGGCGCAGAGTTTCAGGCAGAGTCGAGCTGCAGAAAACTCTAGGTTTTGGGCTAAGGCTGATAATCTAGCGCTCTGGGTGCGCTTCGTCGCAAGTCAAACTTACTCGCACGTCAAAGTCATATTATAGGGATTGAGAGAACACCTGGCTACGGTAAAATCACCTGCCTCTGCAGGTGAAATGAAACTGAACCCTACGTCCAAAAACGACCTAAGCCCTAAATCCCAAACCCTAAGTCCTAAGCCCTGAATCCTGAACCCTAAGTCTTAAAACAACCTAAACCTTAATCCTAAACCCAAAAACCTAAACCCCTGCAGGTGCGATGAACTCATTGCGGAGACTGAGTACATCAAAGGGGACCGGCCTGGCTGCGGTAAAGGTTTCATGTGGAGGGTTTAGGGTATAGAGTTTAGGGTATCGGCTTTAGGGTTCATGGTTTCAGGGTTTAGGGTTTTGGGTTTAGGGTTAATAGTTTTAGGGTTTAGGGCTTGGGGTTGCTGGTTGAAGGTTTCAGGGTTTAGGGATTGCAGGTTGGGGTTCAGGGGATTTGTTTTATCTGGGCACATCCGGGCCAACGACATGACCCTGAAAAGGCCTAAGCCCGGGCAAAGGTAGCTTCTCAGCCCCATGAACCTCCAAAGAGGGCATGTCCATGAAACATTCAACATACCCTAGGTTCCTACGACAAGCTCAGGAGCATGCCATATTTGCGCATTGCCTTTCCTTGAACAAAGGGAGCCGTTGAAGGTTAATGGGTATGGGTTTGGGGTATGCAGAATACCCTTGTAATGACAACCCTAAACTCCCGTAAACCCTTAAACCCTAAACCCTAAATCCCCAACCAAACCCTAAACCCTTAAACCCTGAACCCTTGGAGTGTAAACCTTAAATCCTAGACCCTATGTTGAAGGGAAAATGTGGGGGGAATGATTGTCTATAATGGCCATTGTGGGGACGGGGCTTAGGGGTTAGGTGTCAGGACTAGATCATCTACCAACTATCATGAGTTCACGGTTTAGTGTTTACTACGGCGAATCAAGGCGACTTCAGGAGGCACGTAAACGGGGTAGTAGGAGAGGATCCTAAGAATTCTCTTAAACTCTCTCATCTCTGAGAGAGGATTCATGGGCCTTTCAACCGCACAGTCCAGGACTTAGGGATGAGGGAGGGTTTATGCGGATTGGGAATTAGGGATTTGGGTGTAGGGAGTTGGGTTTAGTGGTTAACCTAAACTGCTAAACCCTGAAACCCTAAACCTAAACCCCCACGCCCTGAACCCCTAAAGATTAACCCTGGCGGCCTCATTCGTGTCGGCCTTTCTGTTTCCGCAGGAAGCGGGTCTGGACGACGAGTCCATCGCGCGTAAGAAGGCGGCGGCCAAGGCCTACGAGGCACCCGCTGGGAGATGAGCTATAGTCTAAACTCCTTAAAGGGGGGGTTATATAGGGGATTATATAGGGGACTACTTTAGGGGATATTAAGTGGGATACGACGAGTTTAGACTATAGCTCAGATGAAGGTTTACAGGGGTAGGTTTGAAAGCGATTTTCAAGTTTTTGACTTCTGTACTCTCTATATAAACTTCTTTTTGCCATAAATAAAGATGGAATTTGAGTAGGGCCATCCAACCTACCCTAACTTAGGGTTGAGGGAGATTTCTGACTGTCAAAGCTAAAAATAGGACCAGACCCCCATACTACCTCCCCAACCTTACCACTTGTGTTGGCCCAAACTATCCCTACATAATCCTGATCACAGCTTTTAATGCAAGTATCCTCCTAGCCCAAGAAAACATCCTGGTCCTTTGTTCCAAGTTTCCTGCGTCTACTATAGGCCTTGGATTGGTTTGCTGTGGGGAGTATGCAAAGGCGCTACAGGGGCAGCAGAGGGTTCGTTTGGTACTTGAAGTGGCCGTGATTATTGAGTAGGCCAGTAAAACCCTATACCCGAAACCCTGAATTCTAACCCCCTCAAGAATAAACCATAATAAGCCACCAAATCTTCACATTTCCCAGGCCCTGGTACAGTTTTGAATCTGTAGCTCATGGGATTACAGTCTAAACTCCTTGTAGGAGGGTTATACAGGGGATTATAGAAGGGAGTACTATAGGGGTTTATCAAGGGGGATACTAGGAGTTCAGACTATAGCTCGTATGGGTTTCCACAGATGGCAGTCTTCTGTCTCGGCTGATGGAAATTGTGAGGTCTTACTTGAGACGCTCTTATCAGAACTACAAGTAGTGTTGTATGCATTTGTTTGTACATGTAGGCACGCATGTGTAGTTATGTATGAGTTCTTAAGGCTGGAAATGGGGGAGTGTCTCGTAGGTCCCATTTGCAGGGAATGTGCCTTGCATGCTCAGGACCAGGTAGTATTCATAGTTATGGCAAAACTCCTTGCCGAAGCCAAGAAACCCTACAGTCAGCTTTACCTCAGGATCTAGGCCGGATAAGGGTTCCTGCATGGCTTATCGCTTAGGGTTCAGAGTGCTTAGGGTCTAGAGTTTAGGAGTTCCCTACCCCCAAAATAACGCAAAACCTGAAACGGTACAAGAGGCCGCGGAAACATAGCTGATGCCACAAACAGGCTTGGAAAGCGGCCTTGACCTACACATAAACCCCAATGCCTAAACCCGAAACCGCACTCTAGAAGCGAGAAGTGAAAAGGTGGCTGGTTTTCAGAGCACCTCCAGTCTCCCATATCCTGCGGGAGTGTTATGGGGGTACTATGACGGACTCCTATGATTTCATGGGCTTCCCTACTATTCCGCCTATACTACCCACACCGAAGGCTCCCCCGGAATTGATCCGAGATCTTTATCAAGGAAAACCTCATGGATTTAAAGGTTTTGGGAGGCTAGACTAAGCTTCGAAGATAACTTTGAAGGCAAAGGCATTTCGTGCTAGCTAAGAAGCCTCTAGAAGTAAAGAAAGGAATGTGCAGACCCTACCAAAAAGGTAGGCAGGCTGAAGCTAGTTAAGAAGGTGTTATCTGAAATGCGAGGAGTCCTAGGCTTTCATTTTTTATGAGCCCGAAGTAAGGTCATTTACAGATATTGTCCCCCTTAAGTAGATGAAACATGGCTTTGGGTATATTATAGTAAGAACCGCCTATATCCCAGATTCTATCTACTTAAGGGGGACTATAAACCCTAAACCCTGAATCCTAAACCCTAGACCCTAAACCCTAAATCCTAAATCCTAAGCCCTTTATTCTATCTACTTAAGGGGGACTATAGCTATGAATTTAGCAAACCCATGGGCTTTACAACTACTGTACCCACCAGACGATTTCTTTCACGCCACGAGGAAGAGTGGCAGCGAAGATTGAAAGAGGCTGCACGGCGGCAGTGGGGGCCGAGGGTTTTGGGTCTAGGGCTTAGGGTTTAGGGTTTTAGGGTTTAGGGTTTTAGGGTTTAGGGCTTAGGGTTTAGAATGAGATCCTTTCCCTTTTGGGGGGTAGTTTCCCAGAATACAGGGACCCCCACAGACCCAAACAATTTGAATCCTTTCTATGTGAACCCCAGCAAAGCCCCATAAGTTCTTTGCGGCCGGGGTGAATAACGATTTCAGGGGTGTTCCCAAAGAGGCATTTCTGCCTTTTGAATTCCTTTGTTTAGGGTTCAGGGTTGAGGATTTGGGGGGTCAGGGGGACTTAGCATCACAAACTTCGAGTTGTGCGTGTAGGGTCGGTAAAGTTGGGCCTGCGCTCAGAAAAACACAACCTTAAACCCCAAACGCTATATTCCATTGCTTGGGGGTTCAAACCCAAGGTTGCAAACCCTAAGGGTACACAGGAAAACTCCTTGATAGTACGTATACGTAAAGCTACTATAAGCCATAGCATAACCCCAATTACCCCCCACTATGAACCTAGTCACTAAACCCTGAACCCTACCCCTTAAACCTAACCCTAAACCCTAAACGGGCCCCCTACCCACAAAGTAGACTTTGACTCCTAAAACCTTTAAATGGGACTTCCCCAGAATTAAGGGTACCCATCTCGGAGTCCTTTAGGGTTTAAGGTTTAGGGCCGTGAAGAGGATTCTAGCTTTGTTAGTTTCTGCATAAACCCTAAACCCTAAACGCTAGACCCTAAACCCTAGATCCTAAACCCTAAACCGTTTCAAATCTGTTCAAATTGGCCCTTAACGGACCGCATCTCTAAGTGGAGGATTGTGTAGCACCTAGCCCCAGGTTGACTTACTGTGAAAGTGTTGAACGTTTAGGGTTTAGGGTTCAGCGTTCAGGGTTTAGGGTTCAGGGTTTAGGGTTCAGGCTTTAGGGTCACAATGTAGCCAGTCTTAACCCCAAAACTCCATAGCGTTGCCAAGCAGCCGGCGACCTCCAACGTCATTGGCCTAATTACGCCCTTGAACATACACCCTTGAACCCGCAACCTCAGCCCTACACTGCAATCTCTAAGCAATCAACCCAAACACTCACTCACCGTCTAGGGTTTTAAGGGTTTAGGGTTTAGGGCTCAGGGTCTAGGGTATCAACAGTATGGGCCCCCGACATTTCGCCTGAGCCAAAAATGCAGACTGGGCACAAGAGAAGCGCATTGAAGGTTTAGGGCACGCATTAACCGTAGTCTAAACTCCTTTGAGGGGGTTGCGCAGGAGTTTAGACTATAAATGCTAACCTTCTGGGTTATTAAGGCACGTCCAAGTTAGAAAGCCAAACCTGGACAAGGTGCTCACAAATTCCTTGAAAAAAGTGGGTTGAGCCCCCATGAGGGCGCAAGAACACATTGTAACAACCCTACAAAATGCCAGTGGAACTCAGATAGGGGGACCCAAGCTTTCCAGCAACGCGAGTTAGGGTTTAGGGTGTAGGCCTAAACTGGGTTGCTGTGAAGGAACTTACTTCAAGTTACTATATTGGGAAGCCCTATTAGTCACTATACATCTATATACGCATTATGATAACTTAAGTTAAGTTCCTGAACAGCAAACCTCTAAGCTGTGACACACAAGTCGCAGGTTCAAGACCAGGTGGATGAGTGGAAGGAGAAGTACACCAACGACACGGACTGGGGTTCAGGGATGAGGGTTCACGGAATAGCCTTTAACCCTACACCCCAAAACCCTAAACCCTATACCCCCAAACCCTAAACCCTACACCCCTAAATCGCAAGTAGTGTCTGGGGCTCAAGCGCTTTGGGACGGTCGAGTTTTAGGTTTTGTCTAGTGGCTGCTGGAAGACATTTTTTGAAGCTTGGGCCATGAAACTGTTTCCTGGCTTTTCTTACAAATGTCGGGGTTAGGGTTTGGTGTTTAGGGCTTAGGGTTGAGTTGAGTCCCCACTTGGAATCGCTGGTATCTAAAGGAATAAACCCTAAGCCACACACGAATGTTGGATTTGCGGACCCTAAATCTTAGACCCTGCGGAAAAGCCCGGGGCGCTTGTAAGTCTGCCAGTGCTGTTCGGAGGAGCCCAAGTGTATTTGTACTTGGGTTTTGACTTTAGGATTTTAGGGTTGAAGCCCAGCTATGAGCTCCCCCAGTCCCTTATTATGGTAATTATGAGTTTATAAACTGCACTTACTGCTAAGTCATCACTAGCCTGGAAAGCCCGAACCTCCAAAAACAGGTCCCGAATTGAAGCTGTGCTCGCCAGGAAGAACTCGCCAAGCAGCTGAAGGTGCACAATTTGGGGGTTGATTTTCGGGTTTACGGTTTTTTAAGGGTCCTTTCAAAGAATTACATTTGGCGGGTTTGCAAGGATTGTTGGGTTTAGAGCTTATGTTCACAATGACCGTTTTGAGAACAGGAATTTCGATCAACTACCAAATGCCTTCACGTCTATATCGTTTTTTCCCAAATGAGGTGTGGTACCTTTTTGGGCGTCACTATAATAAGGATTACAGCGCTGTATATTGTGGTCTACATTGGGGTCCCCCCATTCAGGGAAACTACCAAATTTTGCAATCATGATACGAGGGTGTTCATTATTAGGGTGTGCGTTTTCTAAGATTTGTTCTTGGTGGTTGGGGAGACTCAGTAAGTAGTTTATTACACTCTGGAACCCATGTAGGAACCCTAGTTATCCCAATTATTAACCTACTTCCAAAGGCCGTTGGCCCTTGACCCTGAATCCTAAACTTGAATCCTACACCCTAAACCATAGACCTAAATCCTACACCCTAAACCCTAGACTTAAATCCTAAGCCCGAAACCCTAGACTGAAATCCAACACTCTAAAACCCTAGACTTAGATCCTAAACCCTAAACCTAGATAATATAACCTACTTACAAAGTTCCCCTGACCCTCTCAGAATTTTAAAGCCCAGCTAGACTTCGAACCCCAAAGTCTTCTTCAGGGCTTCGGGTTTTAGGGTTTTGGATTTAGGTTAGGGGGGTCAGGGTTTGTCCCAAACCCTTACAAGGTTAGGATGCAAAAGTATTTCAAATTTCTTATGACCCTGAATCCCCATATGGGTATGTCCCGAAATTCATTTTAGGGTTTAGGGTGTAGGGTTTAGGGTTTATTACAATACAGGCCCCTACATTCAAGTTGAAACGTTGCATCTCTGCGTTGACTGCCACGACCTTGGGCAACGCCTATCCTCGTGAACGTCCGTGGTATTGGAAAGGATACGCGAAAGCTTGCGGACTCAAGATTACATCTCAGCGGGCGCTGGCGTCCATGCATGTCCAAGAAATGAACGACAACATGAAGGCGTGCGCATTCTTCTCGTCGGATACGATCCCGAAAGGAAGTGCTCGAATTCTAAGAGCTGTTGGGTATTTCTTCGACACATCCAAGAATTCTCTTGAGGACAATGCAAGCCTGGCTCCCCACTGTGGCCTATGCTACGCCTTGGTTGGGGTGGTAGGGCGTGATGATGGTCATGTGCCCGGCGGGTCCCTATATGAATTTCCCCCCGGTGGGAAGATTGTAGTTCAGGCCGCTTCATAGAATTCCGACAAAAACATGAAGTTTTAACGTTTATAGCCCCAACCTACCCTAGCTAAAGCGGGCCATCATTGAATACAGGCTTCCATACTATCCAACACCCAAAAAGGTCTAGGGTGAAGGTACATACTCTGAACCCTAAAAACCCTAAACATGAATTTCAAGATGCCAGAACCCTTCACGTGGAGAGTGGTGGGCATAGCCAGGCAATCTCCGAAGCTAGCCCTACCCCGAGAAATTACGGATGTCAGTGTTATCCCAAAGAGGACCCAACCTTAGGCCCTAAACCCTACACCCCTAAAACCCCTAAGCCCTAAACCCTAAAGCCTAGAAACCCTAAGCCCTAAACACTAAGCCTGAAACACGAGCGACCGGAGGCCAGGGGGAGGCTCTAGGGATGGTTCTGTTCCAACTTCCACAAGGGTATAGGGGGGGCTGGGGGGTTTAGGGGGGTTAGGGGGTTTAGGGTTTAGGGGTTTTAGGGTTGGTTTAAAGGGTTTAGGGTTTAGGGGGTTTAGGGGACATAGGCTTCAGGGACTTAGGGTTTACGGTCAGATGTTCTGGGTTTAGGGAGTTTAGGGCTTAAGATGGTTTAAGGGGGTTTAGGGATTGGTGTTCTGGTTTCTGCCGTTTTCACGACATCCCTAAACCCTAAACCCTAAACCCCAGACATGCAGGCGGTGCAGTCGAAGTTGGCCATCACCCAGCACGCGCCACTGGTCTGGTTTAGGGTCTCTCCTGCATGCGTGCGCAATTCTTGCGGCCCCTAAAGTCACCTTACGACCCCAAAGCTCTTCACCCCAAACCCTAACCCTGAAGCTAAATCCTAAACCCTAAAACCTTAAACCCCTAAGCCATGAACCCTAAATCCTAAACCCTAAATCCATAATTTCAGGAAGCCTGCATATGAAGGGAGTAAGAGATTTGGGAGATCGGGAGCGTCCAAGCCCTAAACTCCCAAAACCTAAAAATTCCACACCCCATAATAAAGAAGCTTGAATAGCTACCAAAATTCTGGTCCCTGGTTCCTTGGTTCTAGTACAGGCCAGATAGACTTCAGAATCATAATGTAGACCCACGATCAATAAACCCCCTCCTTTTAAGGGCCGTAATATTATATTAGGATCCCTATTATAATCCCTACGAAGGGGAGGGGGTTTATTAATCACTGGTCTGGGTTACAATTATTTCACCCCCCAGGCGCCCGGACGCGGTTCGGAAGCAGGAGACGTTCATGCTCGAGAGCATCATGTCTACCCTAGACCCTAACACCCTAAAACCCTAAACCCTAAAACCCTAAAAGCCTGAACCCTAAAACCCTAAAACCATAAACCATCCATGCCCGAAGTGCAGAAGACCCTGACTCCGCCACCCATTTTGGCACTTCCTCGAATTGAACCTGCCGCGACGGTGTTTTTTCATAATGCTGGGCGCCCTGTCCCCACGGCATGAATTATCAGGGCCACCCATCCTACTTGGAGGCCCATGGGACTTAGTAACTACATATGGCTGGAGTTATAAACCTACTTATAATTGGGGTAACCCCCATAAGCCCATTTAGCGGGATTATAAGTAGGGTTATAAGCCCAGTTACAAGTGGTTACTAAGTCCCATGGGCCTCCAAGCAGACCCTTAACCCTAAACCCTTAACCCTAAACCCTAAACTCATGTTACAAACCAAACTCTACACTGCTCAAAGCTACTCTGCGCCTTGCGGGATGGAAAGCGTGTCCCATGGAAAGATAGCTGCATAGGCCCCGGGATGTTTACCATTTTCCCTAACGTATACGACAACTGTTCAATGGGTTTTGGGGGCCAAGCCAGATAAACAAAACAAACCCCACCCCTATAAATTGTGATGAGCCCGAAACAGAACTTTGGAGGTTCAGCGTGATTGGAGCTTGAATATATGCCTGGTACTTAGAACCCGCTTAGAGCCACATTAGGGACCTAGAGGGCTTATGTAAGTGGGTTATAATCTCGCTGAACCTTCACCTACACTGCATAAGAAAGGCTAGACGCAACGACCATCCGACCCGGCAGCACGTCGGGGAGCTCAGAATCACCATGCTCTCTTACTTGCAGCGTCAGACGGACTGAGCAAGTATACTTGCAATCCCTGGATATTAAAGTAACCCCAGCTGTCCAAATTAGTAACTTGAAGTTGCTAAGTCCCCCTGACCTTCAACCCTGAACCCTAAACCCCAAACCCTATACTTACTAAGTCCCCCGTTTTCTTTTCCATCAGTACTGTAGACATTGCAATGTCCCCCTGACCCTCCAAGTAGAGCTCATGGTTTAGGGCTCAGCATTTACTGAATGAAGGGTTTTAGGGTTTGGGAACTTTTTCTGGTGGGTACCCTAAACAATAAACCCTAAGCCCCTAAACCCTAAACCCTAAAACCTAGATAGTTGGGAGCTTAGCATGTACTAAATCCCCCAGAATCACGATCCCCACTTCCAAGCATGCAAGGAGGAATCCTTGCAGGACCAAAGTATATGATAATACCAGAATTCAGTTGGGTTTTGGGTTTTGGGTTCAGGGTGTAGGGTTTAGGGTTCAGGGCTTAGAGGTTAGGATTCAGGGTTTAGGGCTTGGGGTTCAGGGTTTAGGGTTCAGGGTGTAGGGTTTAAGGGCTATAATGCCAGAATTCAGGTCTGGTATTATAGTATACTACAGTCCTGCAAGGAACTTTCACCTTACAAGGATATAGGGCTATGCAGATGTTTAGTATCAACCGGTACTTCGTCGGTTCTGAGATTTCGTGTTTGGGGTTCAGCAGACGCAGCAGGGGCATTCCCGAACTTCATTTTCTTATGTCTGGTAGCAGGAATGAAGGAACTGCGAAGAAAATGGAAACTACTCTACTACTGGGGATTATGTGCGAACTACTAGAAGCATCGACTCCTTCATTCCTTGCCAACCACAGGTGTGTGCTCTTTTTTTCGTTTTGCTGGTTCAGGGCGTGTTTCACACTCACAGTGGCATCCACAAGTTTGTGCGCTGACCTATCGAAGTGGTGGATTCCAAGTTAGAACGAACAGGAGTGTTCTAGTGGTGAACCCTAAGCCCTAAACAAAGTAATCTTAGGGGCTTGCTGGTGGTAAGTTTGGGGGCCCAAATCCTTTGATGTTTCTCGTCACAGCCCAGGCCTGATTGAGTGGGTGCAGTAGGGTACGATGCTTTGCATGGTGTGAGCAAGGGGATTTTGCTTAGGATGGGGTGGGCCTTGGTAGCAATTCTGTTTTAGGTTCCAGTGTTTCGAAGGTAGGCTATAGGGCTTAGGTCTTAGGGTCTATCATGCCATAAAGGACCTGAAGCCCTAGCCCCGGAATGCTTGGGCAGGAGCGCGCGAATCCTGCTGAAAGTACAAGGATCCTGGAACTTCCAGATGCATCTGTGTGTCTTGATAGATAGATATTCTATGTACGCTGAGCCCTGCATAGCCCTGCATGTGCGAGAACTCACCAAACGCTAGCCCGAACCTAATGCCCTAAAGCTGTTTCATAAACCTTCGTGACGCAAATTTTGTATACATACACGCTAAATAAACACTGTAGCGCTGGCCAGCCGAACCCATCCTTCAGTAACAGGCAACTACAGCACCTGTTTCCCTTCCCCGTAGAGCAGCAATTTCACCAGTCTGCTTCTGGGGCTCCAGCGCTCCCTGGGAGAATGGCGTATGATAGGTGGACATACTATAGCAGTTTCCATTTGATTTTCCATCATCCCAATGTAGTCCCTATAATCTATAACCCCCATATAATCCCTATAATTCCTCCAAAAGTTCCAGCGCTCCCGGGGAGAATGGCGTATGACAGGTTCATGGAGCTCAGGACCATGAATCAATGATGTAGAAGCTTGGATTATCACCTGTACTCTTGCCTCAGAAAGCTAGAGCATTATATACTTCAGAAAACTATTTTCAAATCTGTAGGCTTTACACATCAGACGCTTTGAATACAATCCAGGCTGTTGAGGAACTGGCTCCGGCTCAACAAATTGAAACCTGAATGTCACTTCCCCTTCTTTGGCTTCATAATATAGAAAGTCGTGGTGTCTCCACTATTCCAAGCTAGCGGCAAGACGCAACTACTGTGGATCGGCTGCTGTGCTCTCAACCTGTGGAGAGACTTCACTCCAAGGAGGCATCCGATGGAGACCATCCAAACTTCCAAGCTGATTCGGGTCGTGAACGAGGGAGCCAATCCTGGAGCAGTGGCTGTTGGCAATACATGTGCGCTCGGGAGGCGACGACGCCGTCGGCGTGGGCACCGCCGAGAACCTGGTAATTAGAGCGCAAGCGGCGGCAGATCGAATTCTATACCAGGTTGCGGGGGCACCGTGAGCTTGGGAACAAGAGCTTCGGCTGCATCATTTGATGAGGATCGGGGACCCTTGCTTGCCACGAACCAGTTCTGCGGTAATTACTTTGCAAGACTGGTAGCTACGTGATAGAGAAAGTATTCAGCAGCAGGCTTCAGTCCAAAACCAACTCATCTCTTCCCTTACAACCCAACAACCCAGTGACCCAACAACAAATCTGTCTCCCAGAGTGCTATAATAGGAAGATTGACATCATACTGATATTAAAAAAATCCTGCGCTACTCATAATAAATATGTCCCCAATGTATGAGGTTTCTTGGGGGGAATGTGTTCAATATTCATTAGGAAGCTTCAGGTGGGTAGTTTCCCCCATATAAGCCCTAGACAAGTCTTAAGGAAGTGTACCCACCTGGTAACTACCCACCTGAAAACTCCCTAAACCTAAAACCCTGAACCCTAAATCCTAAACCCTAAATCCTAAACACTAAATCCCAAACCCTAAATCCCAAACCCTAAATCCCAAACCCAAAATCCTAAACCCAAAAAGATATTGATTTAGCCATCTCCGAGGGCGGACCCAGATGCTCATCGCGTGGTGCCGAATGGCCAGGGTATTCTTTGCTGCGGCTGCAACTCGGGACTCCAACTTTGGGGGTTTAGGGGTGTAGGGTGTTTAGGGGTTTAGGGGTTTAGGGGTTAGGGGGTGTTTAGGGTTTAGGTTTGGGGGTTTAGGGGTTTAGGGTTTAGGTTTGGGGTTTAGGGTTCATGGGTGCGGCTACTTTCCAATATTCTGGCCCAGCAGCCTGAAATACACGGAATATTCTAATTATGTACACCAAGTTTGGTAAAAGTCTGAATGATTTCCAAGATTCTTGCCTAGCAGTCCTTATGCAAGTACATCTTATTGTATACGGAATGTCAATTCGGATCAGTTAGGCCCCTGCAGTACTTCAAAGCCGTCTTCGCCTTATCACCTGCTGCTTGCTTCCGAACATGTAAACTTCATTGTGCTGAGATTGCTACAGGGTTTGAGCCCCAGGGGTGGAGAGCATTTCTGGCACAGAATCACGTACATGAGCCACTACTCTGTAAGGATTGTGGAGGAATGGTACCAGCTACTAGTAATTGCTTAAGCGTTTCTGTCCTTGTTTGCATACAGCCCTTCTTTTCACTTCGAAAGCTAGGGGGCCCCAGCTCCAGGCAGTTGCCCAATCGTGCTCTTACGGGCTCAGGGATGGGGAGTGTCAACTCCAAAGATTTCCTGTGGGTTTAGTAGGTATTATGGGAGTGTAGTGTATGGGGATTATAGAGGGATTATAATCCCTTGTTCCCTACTAACCCCCAGCAAGAAGAAAAGAGATCAGGTTTCAGAGTTCGAGGATTGGTTTGAGCCGTCGGGTTTAAGACCTTAGACTAGACCCTAAACCATGCAAAATCTGATCTGGGTTTGGTATAGAGTAAAAGGGTCTGAGCTCTTTAGTTTTGAATGTTTGGTGTTTTGGGTTTGGGTGCCACCAGAGAGTGCCATCAGAGGTGTAGGATTGGGGTGGGGGCCATGAACGGGGGAAGATTCTTGTGGCTGGCAGGTTTTGATTTGAAATTGAGCAGGCGCCTTCAAAGAATTCCTGCACTTGTTTTAGTGGCGTCTCTGGGAGAGTTGCGGAGTGGATCCGAATAATCTTCCGGATACTTCCCTCATAGGACCTGAAATTTCTGCTACCCCCCCCTTAAGCACCAGTAAGTTGCTTCGAGATGTAGGAAACCTTACAAGCCACAAACTCTGAAGCCCAAAATGTTGGTGGGACTTTGCTACAAGATGATCATGTAATAACTGTTGGGCTCCTTCCTTTAGGCTTTGAGATTTAAGATAGCTTAAAGTTTAACTTCTGCTGGGGGATCAAAGAGCAAAAAAGAAACCCTCATCCCTAAACCCTAGACCCTGGACCCTCATTTTGCATTGGCGAAGCCCTGGCAGGTGTTACTTGCAAGGACTCAGTGCCTCCAGGTATGCCGCCTCTAGGCTTGCATTTGAGGGCCCTACTCCTTGGCCTAGGGTTTAGGGCCTAGGTTAGGGCCTAGGATTTAGGAATAATTACCAATATTATGGTTCCATGTTCCTAGGGTTTAGGGTTTAGGATTTAGGGAATAATTATCAATATTATGGTTTTATGGTCTATGGTACCTAATACAGAGAGTTCTGCATGGCCCTAGTATACCACAACGCCATCATTCCCAAGGTATAGGGTATAAGGTAGTCAGGGTCATGTAGGAGTTTTTGCATCCACCGTGGGAGCCTATTGGGTGAAGGAAATACTGGGCTGGGGTGTGGTCTATGAAAGAGTATTAAGGGGAGGGGATCCCTAATTAGGACCCCTATAGTGGTCGAAAGGAGCTAAGGCCCCAAGCCTCTAGCGTTCTTTTGATGGTCTCCTTCCCCCCCATCCGTCAAGCTTGAAATCCGAACCAGCAAAGCTGCTCCTTTCTCGGAATGTGGGGGGTTTCTTACAAGGGGGGCCATCTAGGCATGTTGGGGATATGAAGGGATGATACGGGGAATTCTAGGGGTCCTAATGCGGGATTACCTTCTGTTGAGAAAGTTCAAAAAAGTTCGAAATGGAGGCCTATTGAGAATCCTATAGATTCATATCCTCATCACAGGGAGCCCGCGTGCTCGTTTTCCCGGAAGTCCCCAAGAAGGGACCATAAACCCAAAACCCTAAAAGCCTAAACCGACTTCCTCTCGAAAGCCTAAGGAAGCGTATGGCGTGCAGGCAGGATCTCAGTTCAGACGGGGCGTGGGATGTATCAAGCATAGTCATCCAGAGGCCTCAAAAATAGGGTCTAGGGTTTGGGGTTTGCTCTCCCATTAGAATCTTGATGCAGCTAGTCTAGAGCATGTCTCAAAAACCTTGCATGCCCCAGGCTTCGGCTTGATTTAAGTCCCGTTGAACAGAACTGGCACCTCGGTTTCTATCTAGGGTTTAGGGTTCAGGGAGGGTTGAGGGTTTAGGGATTAGGGCTTAAGATTCTCAGCCAGCTCCAACGGCGGCTAACATTGGCTGAAGCGAGGAATATCACTGAGTTGCTGTTAAGGACTGTGACTTGAATAGTATTTAGGGTTTAGGATGTAGGGTTACTATTATGAGGAGACCCTAATATTTACTATATACCCATATCAGGGTTAACTTACTTTAGGTTCCGTAGCAGCAACCCAGAACAACTAGGCATCTTCTCATGGTTAAATTCTGGCCAGAAGGCCACAGTTGTTAGTGCTTTTTCCCTTGCTATTCTTCGGTTCCCGGCGGCTCCTGCTTCTTGGGGGTGGAAGGGAAGGTTGGGTGTGGGATCGTTTCGGAAGGCTTCCCTGGACAAGTGGGTTTAGGGTTTGGGTTTCAGGGTTGAGAGTTGAATATGAATATGAGTGTGTCTGATACTGGGCTCACACATAGGTCCGTTTCTGTGCAAGAGACACATTAGGCCTGCCCAGAAGAACTCCGTAATCCCTACCTGGAGATCCAAGCTGATTACGATAATGATACATGCTTGCAGGGATGTAGGATTGAATTGAGATTATAGTCCCCCTTAAGTAGATAGAATATGGCTTTGGGTATATTATGTATCATAAGATCCGCACATACCCGCTGTTCTATCTACTTAAGGGGGACTATATCTTAGTCAACTGCATCTGCACGTAAATCCTACATTGCTTCAGGTGGGCTATCCGAACAACCGGGCGGTTACCATGCGCTTTGCAACGAAGGCCAGCAACGTAGTGGTGTCCCCTAATCCCTAAACCCTCAAAGGGCAATCCAAAGAGTCCATGGAGAATTCAGGTAGGCACGGTTTAGGTTCACTTACCTCTATAGCCCAACAAAAATGCATAGTTTCCATGTTCTCTGGAATGCCACGAGCTTACGGCTTAGGAGTCATGACCATGGCCTCCGCGGCAGGGATGGTAAGGGTGTCTGCTCCCAGAAGAAGTGGTATTAGGGTTTAGGGTTTAGGGTTGATAGACCCCATAATATTATCATCCTTTTTATAGGGACCCCAAAAAGGTACCCTAATTTTGGGAAGCCCCCAAGTCATGATGAGCCCTGAAGAGTTCTGTGAGTCCAAGCAGTTGGAGGGTCAGAGGGACTTAGTAAGCAGGTTAATAATATTGATAAGTAGGGTTATTGTAGGGATTATAGGGGCTATTAACCTACTTACTTAGTCCCCCTGACCCTCCAAGTAGATAGATCCTTGACCATAAGCTCCGGGCCCTGAAGCGGTTTAGGGTTTAGGGGTTTAGTGGTTAACGGTTTACGCTCCATTGAAAGCACCCTTTCAGGGCTACCTGAAGAGCATCCCAGGATCCCAAGATCAGGGGCAACATTTGGGCAGTTTTTGGAATCCCTAGCCTCCACCCTAAACCCTAAACCCTCAAGCACTCCTATACGTTGCCTACCTCATCTGAGACGCCTGCACCCCACACCCGGCAGGACAAAAACGCGCCTTCGCCGAACTATGGCTCCCGGATATACCTCACGGACGGCCGCTGGGATGAATTTGAAGCTCCTAGGAAGGGAGAACGCAAGTCATTCCCAAGAATGTCTCAGAGTTTCGAAGTGAAAATCCAAGTTGTTATTAAGAAACAATAGTGAATGTACCTAGAATATTGCAAAAGGAGCAGGAAAACTTGAATCATTTCGGGAGTCTTAGGCCCTGCTCAATGAGATTTTAATGAGAACCATTGTGAACCAAATAAAAAAAGATATAAACTTGCTTGCTAAGGGAGTTAAGCAGGGATGCAGAAATGCAGAGGCCTCAAAAAAAATTGAGTAGGGTTTTGGGTTTCAGAGTTGGGGTACAATGTGCCATCATGGTATACGGATGGCTAGGCAGAAGTAGGGGAGATTGCTCAGGCTGCTACACTGTCCTAAACCCTAAAGCAGATGCTGAACGCTTAAGCATCCCTTGTCCTCCATACATCCAGACTCCCTAAACCCTAAACCCTCTTAAACCCCTTAAACCCCAAATCCTAAAACCTGAACCATAAACCCCTGAATCCTGAAACCTAAACCCTACATCCTAAAACCTGAACCCTAAATCTAGATTCCCTAGACCCCCTAGTCGTCCCTGACTTCTCAGATTTCTACTGCGACAGGCTCCCTCCTGGCTGTAGCCAAAAAGTCCAAAACTCTTGCAAGTAGTACGTTTCGTTAGTCCACCCAGAACCTGAACGAGAAATGATTGAATCTGTTTCCACTTTTCTGGTGATGTCATGAGGTTCCTTCTTCCTAAGTACGGTCTCTACGGTACCCTAGAAGCCTTTTCTGAGAAGCTTACCTGGCATCTTTGTCTGAGGCAAGGGATACACCTTGTTTGCTCCCATGGCCGGCGAGATCTCTTTTGACGTGGATGTAAGCCAGGCGTTGTCGGGAACACCGGGACTCAGGGGAGCTTCTCTGCTGCTCGTAGGTAGCCTCTAAGTCTTGTACTTTCCTGGTTTCTCATTGGTGTTCAGCTGCATGGGAGTTTCTCAAAATCATCCTTATCATAGAATCTCCCCCACAAGCACCCCTAGAAACCTTTGATGATGTCAAGATATCCCTAGAGCCCCATAGGGTACACCCCCATTTTGAGGGATACGCCTCCTCAAAGGGGGGATTTAAAATGGAACCTACATTATAGCCACTTTGGGGACAAGTATCTTGACCAGCCCTACCACCTGTACAGCGACGACCTTCCTAAAGACCCGCAGCGTCTTTAGATTTCCGCTTGCAAGCATCAGGGGCATCAAAGTATCTGCTTAATTTATTAATTTTCGAGCTAAGATGCTTAGAATTGGGATTTGCTGCATGTGTCTCCGAGAATCTGAAAGCCCAGATGTTTGTAGAATCCCTACACCAACAGTCACCATTATATTTTTGAAGCTAGAGGGAGTGGCCAGGGCAAAACCCCGGAAAACCCTGACAAAAACACACCCTAAACCCCAAAACCGACAAGCGGGCAGGTACCGGCCGGAATGATGCTAGGCTGCGCCAGCTCAGGGACAACTTGAATTTGTGGGTGGTCCATAGTGAGTAAATTGGCGAGGCCCTGTTGTTTAACAGCTCTATCTTGTGTTGTCCGGTAATGGGCTGTGGGGTTTCAGAGGGGGTCTTACTTTTTGAGGGCGTGATCTTGATTTCTGACCAGTTGGTTGAACACGTTGAGGCATGAATAGTCATCTGCATAGTGGTCAGAAGCATGAAGCTTTTGAAAGTGCACTGCGCATCTCGCACATCAAGCATCAGTAGGTCCGCGTTATAGACCCTTGCCTGTGATTTGGAAGGCGACGGGTCTGCAGCAGATCTGCAGTTGTCTAGTTTGGACCAGTGAAACTACTAGGAAGTACTTGGAGGATGAGGGGACTTGGTAAGTGGATGAATGAGGGGTCTTTGCCCTTTGTTTCTAAGTCAGACCTCCCTCAGGCCTTTGCAAATCCACGAGGTTTAGGGCTTAGGTAATGGACAAAACATGGAAACATGGATATTTTGGGGATTACATAGGGGCTCTTCGTAATGGAAGGAAGATTCTCTTTCAACCCTATGCGCTTCCCAAGACGTTTGCTTTGGGGAGCTTACGTGCTAAGCGCCAACGCCCAAATCCGTATCGTTGAAGCGCTTTATCTGCAAGCTCCTCAAGCCCGACACGACTCCTAAGCATAGAGTTCAGGGTTCAAGCTCAGCCAGCTAACTCCAAACTTCGTGGGCCATCAAAGGAACGCTGCAGTGTACCTGGTCTCCATGGACAGATTTGGGCACCCAGGCTGCATAAATCCTTCCCTGACGCTCTTGTCCCGGCTGCTTCCTAGGTAGCCCAACATTTTGAAGGGTGGAAGAAATCTGAAGGTTAAAAGGAAGCTTTCTCGTCAAGTTGTAGGACTGTGGCATTTTAGGTTTCTTTGCAGCTGCATAAGTACGCGGCAATTGTCAAAGGGGGCTTTTCTTTCAGCGACCCAGTTTCCAAAGTGCCAGAAGGGAGTATCTAGGAATCGTATTCCGCTCCTCTGACGGAGGCTGTTTTGTCTCCTGTCTGGACAAGATTGGTTGCATTTCAGGAGGGCTTTTGGGGGTCATTCTGTTCTTGGGAGTTCCTTTGGTCTTTTGCTTTCTGAGTTTGTAGGAATTCCGAGCAGCTTGAGAGACCAAGTCTTTTGCAACGTTGGTACTACCTGGTAAACATGTGATCGGGTCTGTGTATTCCTTCTTAACATTTTATCGGACACAGGAACTGAGGTAAGCCCCACCCATAGCACATTACATATATAACTTCCCATACTGTCACTATTAGAAATAGTATTACTATTGTTATTACTGTTGTTATTTTTTATTGCTACTAGTATCATTCCTACCATCATTCTCATTATTTGAGTCCCCTGAAGTGTAAACCCTTCAAACCCTAAACCCTAAATCCCAAACCTCCCCGAGGAACCTCAACTCCGTAAGCGACAGCGGGGTGATGAACACGGCCGGCTGGAAGCGAGGCCACCGTCGTCGGTTTAGGGATTGGGGCTTCAGGGTCTTAGGCTGTAGGGGTTTAGGGACTAGGGGTTTAGGGTTTAGGGTTTAGGGTGAACTTCTCACTTCCTCAGATGGGTTGAGGGTTTAGGATTTAGGATTTAGGGTTTAGAGTTTAGGATTTAGGATTTAGGGTTTAGGGCTTAGGGAACACGAAAACTTTGTGGTTTGTCTTTTTTTTTTTGAGAGGGTTTACAGTTTTTAGGGCCTGGTTATCGAAGAATCGAAGAAGAGAGACTAGAAACATTAGGTTTCCAGGACCTGACTTTGGGGCTTAGGGTTGGTTATAGGTCCATTATAGGTCATACTGTAGACCCCTGATTCATACACCCCCTCTTTTTAATGGCCTTAATATTGGGATCCCTATTATAATCCCTATTAAGGGAGGGGGTTCTTTAATCATGGGCCTGGGCTATCCTGCGCAGGGTTGTAGGATTGGGCCGTCGATGGCTTTATGTACCCCAAACCATTAGCGCTTGGCGCCTGAAGCTATCACGCTTGGGCACTTGGACCTCTAGGAGAACATCGGCTACAATAGCAGGGTTCCATGAGAACATAATGAGAACATAATATCAAAATACAATGACCCTATGATACTGCGGTACTTTATGTAATGCAAGGTCGCTGACCTACTATGATGCTAGAATATGTGAAGGTCATATGGATATTCTTCGAAGCCCAGAGTGGTCATGTGGGTCATACACGGATAGCTACGGGAAATTCATTACGGAACCTGCTTCGGGCTCCCTTAATAAGGATCATCGTTTGCTGGAAGCAAACCCATTCTAACTAGACGTGATATATAAGGGAGAAGGATTGCCAGAACTCAAGCTACCCGAAAACCTATTCCAATTCTTGAGGCCTCAATGTCATTTGAAAAGCATTGCCCTTATGTAATCCCTATTCCAATTCTTGATCTTGAGCCCCTAATGTCAGTTGAAAAAGGATTACCCCTCAACTCAAAGGCAACCTGGAAGGCGGGGACTCTATGTATTCTTCTTTCCTTCAACTGGGTTGCTGCTAAGGACTTGAATAAAGTTAGCAGGATAGGGGTTTAGAGTACATAACGGAGTTTCCTCATTGTCGTGGAACTTAATCGAAGTTCCTTAGCAGCAACCCAGTTTAAGCCGGGTGTGATCCTCTTTCTACGTTCCATACCACTATAGATGTCCCAAAACGAATGAGTAGTATTTTATTTGGGGATACTATGGTACCCAATATGGAGGAAGATTCTATCCTTTTGGGTATAGTATTTTATAAGGAATATTATCTTACTAGGTTTAACCACCAAAAAAAAGGCTACTCGAATGCTGAAGGCCTTGGCTATTGCGACGCGCAGTGCCCCAAGGACCTTCGGTTCGTCCAGGGCCAAGGCGCGTGTTGTCGGGACTTGAACTCGAAATGAGCTGTAGTCTAAACTCCTTTAAGGGGTATATATAGGGGATTATATAGGGGAGTACTATAGGGGTTATTAAGGGGGATACTAGGAGTTTAGACTATAGCTCAAATGAAAACCGGATGCCTGATGTTCCCAAAGCGTTTGTGCATCCTCCCTCAATCCTAAACCATTCAAGCACCCAATTTCTTTAAACCCTTAAGTCCTACAGTCCCAACAATTCAAGACCTTTGCGTCGGATTCCGAAGCGCTAAACCCTAAACCCTAAGCCGAATCCCGGGGGAGGCTACAACAAAGAGGGAATTTTCGCCTCGTGTTGTCCTGAGATGGTGCCTTGTCGATTTGGTGGGTCCTTTTGGGTTCTAGTTAGGGATAACATGTTAAAAGGAGTTATAGGGACTATACACGCGCGTTGTGGAGCGAAGAGGATTATAAGGAGCTTCTAGGGTATGCTTCGGGACTTTTAGGGACTATATTCCCTAAACTATGAGGGAAGCATCTATAGCTGCCTGCTAAACGGACATCAGTCTATGTAAGAACCTTCTGGGGCTTCCATGTGTATCTTTCTTTCAGGCATGACTTTTCGGCTAGGGTCTGGGAACTGCGCAGGCTTCTCCAAGCTGAAATAGCCAAATAGCCAATTGAGTTCCTGGGATGGAACAGGTCAAAACTCATTAGTTAGTATAGAGTACAAGAGGCATCATTGCGAAGCCTAGCATAGGTATGCTTTCAGAACAAATTACGAGGAGTTGTAACCAAAGCTCAGACACGGGATGTGCGACTTCGTGTTGGATCTTTGAAGTTGTGTGAGTATGGGAGACCCCAATCCGGACTCGTAGTCTCGGAGTTTGGGGTGCTCACACTCTAGGCTCTAGGGGTACCTGCAAGTTTTGAACAGCCATTCCTGAGACAGGGCATTGTGACAAGGTCGTAGCGGATCATAAGATAACTTGGTCTCATGGAAGCTTGGAGCCTTGCTGACTAGTCAGCTGTGTATAGCATAGTCCGGAGTTTGGATAGTATCTACTTCCTAAACTCATCACCTTCGTTCATGTTTCATTGATACCGAAGTGAGGTGTTGTGGGCCATTCAGGAAGACTGTAGGAGGATCCTGCAGGCAGAAGCACGACTGATTGTCGAGGCAGGCGCACGGCCGATGAATATCCGGAGCTCTACACCCCAAACCCTTTAATCAACCGTCTTCCCTGAGCTGATAAGCCGAATGTCTAAATTCTTGCCCCTGAACAACTTCATGCCTCTCAGCGCCGCTTCCTCAATCTCAGCGGTGGACGCCCTCAACCCTCTCAGACCTTCCCTTGAACCTTCTAACCCAAATCTTTTTTAAAAATCAGCCCACTCAACCTTCTACTATGCCTCCTGAGCCCGGCGCAGGGCCTCCCCCCAAAATCTTCCCGGCTTTCTCGGGGCCCGGCACGATCCCAAGGATCTCTTCGAGGGCAACCGCTTCGTGCAGGCCTTCACCGCGCATCCCTGCAAACTGGCCAAGGCAGGGTTTTGGACGCTAATGGTTGTAGTTTAGTGTTTGTAAAAGTAGGGTTATATTGGGGTTATATTGGGATAATGGACAATCAAATGGACACTATTATTTAAGGGCTGACGCCGT
>CAJNIZ010046414.1:14755-31570 GCA_905231905.1 Symbiodinium pilosum | reverse complement strand
AGCGCGAAAGAGAGAGAGAGAGAGAAGGGAGATGATGTCTTTGAGCCAAGTAGGCTGTAGGAGTTGTGTTCATATGGGCTACCCAATATTAAAAACAGTATCCCTGATCATTCAAGGACATGGGTTCCTAATTGGGAGCATACCAGGGACTATACTGAAATACCAAAGGGCCAAAGGACCCCCATGTCCACCCTTACTGGTCCCTTGCTAATCCTAACACTGACAATAATTCGTTCACATTCATTAAGAGCTTGGGAACTACAAAACCCTTTCTGTCAGATCTGGTTCACGTGCAGCGCGGTTTAGGGTTAAGGGTGTAGGGTTTAGGGTGTAGGGTGTTGGGTTGGGTAGGGTTTAGGGGTCTGAGTTCTTAGAGTTTAAATACGAACAGGTTTGCGTTTGGGGTTGATTCTTGTCAACCCGGCAAACTCATATACAGGACAAGTTTGGAAAAGGCATATCCAACATAATTCCACTCAGAAGGAGGAACCGCTCTTGTTGGAAAACTCCGCCATCGGTATTAGCATGTCATCTCGCGTCGGAGCTTTGCACCATGCAAATTCTGTCTGTATGTTCTTCAGCAGGTACCTATGCATTATGTTCACCGAACGAAACCAAGAGCCGCAGAACAGGAGTTCTCCTTGGTAGTTGTTGGAAGTTTTGGCACTTTTGCAGAGTCCGTCCTTCTTGAGACGCATTACACCACAAGCCCAATATTTCAAGGCGTTAAAGCCCAAATTCCCTAAAAGAAGAGTTTGCTTGAAGACCCCGCATTGTCTTTGCATCTTAATGTGGTCCTTACGCAGCTCCTGAACGGATCCTGATAATTCTTTGATAATTCATGCCGTTAACCCTGAACCTCACGTCCCTGAGACCCTAAGCTCCAAACCGCAAAACCTTTTTGAGCAACGGGCTTTGAAGACTGCCGGCAGCCAGGAACAACTCCCCTTTAAGATGCCCCTGTGGCAAGAGGAAAATATGTACCTTCAAAACCGAAATGTTTCAACCTTCTACTGATTCTAATTCATCCGGACCCTCGCGGAACTTCCTGAACTCTACATACCCAAAACCAAGACCTTGAACTACCGAGAAGACTTGGAAAAGGCGCTGTAGGCCGTCGTTGAGCCAGAAGCCTGGCAGAGTTTCCCGAAGCCGTGAAGACTACGATGGCGCACGCCTTCATGTCCTGGGAATGTCACATTTTATGCCACAGTCGTAAGGTTTTTGCCGGGCCGACCCATCTTAGCCCAAAAACTCTGATAAATCAAGAAGGTTCCATGCCCAAGTATATAATATATTAAATACCTACCCTGTAAGCCCTAAACCCTGAACTAAACCCTATATAGCTACATTGACCCGTTGGGAATGAGCCCTTGATCTTGTGACTTGTCTGACAGTGATGCTGTACGCGCACGCGGTCCTTTGCCAAGGTTGCTGCGGAGCCAAGAACCTTGGTGTACCCCACTTCTAGGGCTTAGGGCTGATGTTGCCCCAAATAATGGCGAATCAAATACAAAAGAAAGAAATGCAAATGGAAGCTGGGCTTCTATAAGGATTTATATGCGTTAATACCCCAACCCCTGGAATGAACAAATGGCCATAGTGCTATCATGTGACTATAACCAGATCCCACCTTTAGGGTTTGGGCAACTAAAGCCCCCATATTATCAGATATCGAGGGGCTAGGGACGGAACGCGGTTGCAAAGCTCCATGTTTAACTATGCGCACCGGAAGTCCCACTCTGCGCATTTGGCTTAAATTTCGGGCACTTGCAAAGCCTAAACCCTAAGCCCCAAACCCTCAATCCTCAGCCCTAGCTCTAAAGCCTAAGCCCTAAACCCTAAGGTGGGCCAAAACCTAGGCCACAAATCTGACTTTTGGTGCTGCTTCTTTTCCGGATCTTTCCCCACATCTGTCCAAGTAGCCAAATACTATATACCTGGACCCTCAAGGGATCTAAGTATATAATTACAACATAGCTACAGGAACCCTTTGGATTGGGACAGCACAAAAAAAAGGTGCGTCTACTTCTCACGTAAGAGCCTCTGGGTTGACTGTTTGTTGCTTTGTCCTGGGGTTGTGACTTCACAGTTTGTGTTGGCAATTTGCAAGGCTAAGGCTCCAGGTGAAATAGCTGACATGACAGATCGTGAGATGCCTATTCATGCGACTACCCTCAGCACGAACTTCTAGGCTAGGCTGTACTGCTTGTAGTCATGGATTGCTGGTTCTGCTTCTGACTGCAACTTCCTTGCATGCCATGGGCGGCTGACAGCATTTGAATCGTGTCAGTGTCCTGCTAGATGTGCGTGTGTGTGGTCGGTTCGCAGCATGGAAGTTCCTCGAACCAAAACCCTTGAACCACCACGCAGTATGGAAGTTCCTCGGACCAAATTCCTTGAACTACCACACCCTGACTCCCTAACTAAACCCTATACCCTAAGTCCCTAAAGCCTGTATTCCGCACAATCTCAATCCTGAAGCCCAACAAGCCCTTTATCTGAAAGACCCTTCCACCCCCCACACTTGCCCCCACTCTGAGTAGCCCTAAATACCCTTTCAAATGAGGGCAAACCGTGTGGAGTGGGGAGGAGTTGCAGAAGCCATGACTTCAATCCCTATACGGTTTAACCAAGACAGGGAAGGTAAATTGTAGATTCACAAGCAAGGGCATTTTGCGCTCAGTTATCTTGAAAGCAAAGCCCGGCGGCCTAATACTACACAACAGTTCCGCTCCACCCAGACATACACGCCAGAAAAGAAAAGAAAGAAAGAAAAACAACATGTTCGCGCACCAGTTCCTGATGAGTGGGGGCGGTGTATTTATTGCTAAAGATTTTTTTCAACGGGACCATCTCTAAACCCTAAACCCTAAATCTTAAACAAGAGCTTCCGTTCTCTTCCACTAATTATCCCAAGATAACCCAATATAACCACCAAACAAAGAGAATGAAGACGCAAACCCAGAAGCTGCTTCCGTGGCCCGACCCGCAAGGTGGGGGCCCTTGGCGAGCTCGGGTCCAGTGTGGTCCTCAGTCTCGAAGGTCCTATCAAGATGTAGGGCTTGGGATTTGGGGTTTAGGGTTTAGGATGTGGGGTTTAGGGTTTATGCGTCCGAGTTCGGGGCTTAGAGGGGGTGGGGTTATCAAAATCAAAATCTTCGATGAACCCATGTAGGGACATGTATGCACCTTTGTAGTCACTGCATGGGTTTTTGGTCATTCTTAGGCCACTCCATACTTGCAACTCTCAACCCTAAACCCTAGGGCCCAGGCTTCCTAAGGGGTTCTTCACTATATGGGGATAGAGCCCTAGTTCATCGTCTCCTCGGATGGATAGCCTAAAAAGTTGCCAACCAAATTCCTAAGGAGCCCTATCATGCAATCTACCCTAAACCCTAAACCCTCTACCCAATCCTATAACAGAATTCCACCTCCAGTTGGGGATGCATTGGGAAACTCCCCTGTCACAGCGGCCTGAGCAGACTGTGGGACCCTGCCACGACTCTTGCGCTGCTCTTCGCCTAAAACCTACACCCTAAACTCAAGACCCTAAACCAAAAACTCAAAACCCAAAACTCAAAACCCAAAACCCTGAACCCTAAGCCCTAAACTCAAGACTCTAAGCCCTAAACTCGCACCCTAAACCCAATGAAACGCTCAGCCAAGGATTCAAGGTGAACACGCTTCTCCGCGCTTTCAATGACGCGCCGCTGCATCGTGACAGCTTCCACGGGGTATTTGCCAACCTCAGACTCAAAGGGCATGTAGCTATAGTCCCCCTTAAGTAGTAGCATGTACAGGGCTGAGGGTTTAGGGTTAAAGGTTTAGGGTTTGCAGTCTCCCTTAAGTAGATAGAATATAGGGTATATGAGAATCATATTATAATATACCCAAAGCCATATCCTAACTACTTCAGGGGGACCATATACAGTAGCTATATAGAATAGGGCTTTCATTTGTTTAAAAGAAATCACTGGGACTTAGTTTTGTTCAACCCTTCGGACTTTTCGCCTGTCTGGCTCGGCAAAGGGTTCTTTCCCTGAAATTCTTGTTTTAATTTGTTTTAAAACAAATTAAAACAAATCAGGATCTGCGCCCCTGGGTTCGTTATTGCTCTCGGCACAACTCATCAGTAAGTATCCTTGGGCAATGCAAACAACTCCAAACAACTGCAAAGCTCACTACCAATTCACCCTTCAGTTCGTCTTGCGGAAGCCATCTAGCCCTCGCCCTCGCCCTCATTGCGGTGCTGCAAGTTCTCAACCCCCTTCGTGCTCACATCAGGCGGCGCTCTCACAACCCTCGATGACGTGGTGGTGGTGGGCGGGCCATCTAGCCCCACTCCTCGTAGCTGACTGGAACTGGACCCTCCATGGCAGGCAACCACATCCATCTGGACGGCCAATTCCAAGCTGTTTCCAGTAACGGTCACGACCCTCCCTGGTTGAGCAGTTACTCCATTGAGCAGCACTCTTCTGATCATGACCTCCTTTGATCCGATTGGTACACGTGGCTCCTTCACTCAGCCCTGGTGCCATTCTCGACCCCGTACTTCCCGAAGCTCCACAACTCAGGTCCATTCCCTCCCTCATGGCTGCGTCGTCTTCTTCTTGGGCTCGCTTTGCTTTGCGTAGTCTATTTAGGAATTAGGCCTTAGGGTTTAGGGTTTTTAACTGGATGGTCTTGTTCCTTACCAAGTTCAGTCTGCGGAGTACTAGCGCTTACCCAAGGGGTCCATGTAGCTATATAGCAGATACAAGGGCCCTAAAGTATATACATATAGATATCATATTGGAACCCACCCTTGCCAACCGGCCTCAACTCTAAACCCTCAGAGCCCATGCCCAACGCCAAGGAGTGAAGGAGTTCAGACCTAACGACAGCTGCTGCAGAAGTCTTCCGCTGTCATGGGAGAGACAGCTCGCTCAATTCTGAAACAGGCTGCTGTGCGGCCGTGTCAGTTGACAGTCAACTGCCAGGGGCGGCGGCAGCAGCAATACTTAAGAGAACGTGCTCCCCAATATACTATAGTAGTTTCCATTTTATTTTCCATTATCCCTAATATTACCCCAATATAACCCCAATGTACTATAGTAGGCAAGCCTTCCTAAAGCACTTGGACCTCTATGACAGGTATCCAGACCTTGCAAACCACTTCAACATAGTTCAGCTATTTACCACACACACCCTGACCTTCAGTAGTCTGCCAAATATTTGTTGCCCTCAGTGTCCTGGTACGGGTGTCGGTGAAGTTTAAACTTCTATGGCCAGGTGAAAATTGCAAGCTGTGGGAAACCCTAAACCCTAAACCTTGCTGCCAGTTCGAGGACCTGAAAGCTGGAAATGGGTTGAACAATCCGTGGCCTTAGCTCATGGCGTCCCAGCTGCGGCAGATTCTCCACTAAGCATCACTGCATCACAGCCATCAATAATGGCATTCCTTGCATCCACACAGACTTATTAGGGGTTAGTAGGGAACAATGGAATATATTATATACGGGTTATATAGGGATAATATTCCGTTTTTCCCTACTGACCACCATCATCCAAACGAAGTAGCTATGAGGATTTGAAGCATGTCGATAAGTTTCAACTGGCTTTGAAGTGACCAGAGGCAGGAGTGAACATGATATATATATATACATATCAATACATAGAGATATAGATATGCACAATACTTAGGCTATTCACATATAACATACATTATACACACATGTATGCATGTATGTATATATATATATATATGTTATACGGAGTGTTCTGGGAAGTCTAAGAGCTTTGGGATCATCATGTCAGGAAAGCAAGCATGAACAAACTGTAGGATAAGCATTGAAAGTTTAAGGCTTAGGGTTGAGGAACTACTGGTAGGGTTGTAGACATATATGAGGCATTTAGAAGAGAGAGCCCGGCAAGTGCGAGGATCTGTCTTACCCCAAAGGTCCGTGTAGCTATAGAGTTGATACATACTTAGGTCCCAAAGGGGTTTCCACATAACGCAGGTATACATACCATGTGGCTACATGGACCCTTTGGGTTAGAATGGCTGACGATCGGCAATGGCGATCTTTCCATTATTCTGCATCTGGGCTTAGGGTTTAGGACGTGATCCGCCAAGACGAGCGCAAAAAAGGCAAGAAAATATACCTGGAGGTTGTTACTGGCAAGATGCACTGGGCCGGAACTAAGGCCTCGAGACTTTGTAACTTAGTGCCAGATTGGCAAGACCTTGGAAAAAACCTAGGATTGAACTCCGATTGGGTGGGGGGGGGGCTCAATTCTGTCAAGCTTTATCCAAATTATTCAGGAGCCTCCTTATGATTTGTGGGGGTGGGGGGCGTGATTTCTGCCAAAGTCCGCCGCTCGACGTGTGTGTTGGATAGTGGGCAAATGGGCTAGATTTGAAGCCAACCGCATGAGCTAGCAAGCCCTGCAACCTTGGTCCTGCGGATTTTAACTTAAAACTCCCACTCAGAATGTTGGCGCCAGGTCGTACTGAAAGGGCCTCCATTTTGTAGTTCACTAGCCGGGCCCACATTCTGACCGACTCGGCTTCCGAGCTTGATGCTGCTTTCTTTCCAGCTGATGAATGCTTGCAGACGTGAAGCCACGGAACCGTTATCTGATTGAAATGTACGAGAAAATCTGGGGGGAGAGAGTGGGGGAGCTTTAGGGTTTAAAGGGTTTAAGGGTTAGGGGTTTAGGGTTTAGGGGTTCAGGGGTTGCAATCTTACCATACTGGAGGATCCTGCCCCACTTGCATTTCCCACTCCAACGGCAAGTTGCCGTAAGCAGTCATTGCTTGCATTTGGAAGCCTGTATGATATACCTTGACTTAATACTGCTTCAGGATTTGGAAGAGTGGAACGTGGTGATAGGGGTATGAAAAAGTATGTACGGATCATTATAGAAGCTATTCCCCAAATGATTCATGTAGCCATTTAGTATATACTTGGGCCCTAAAAGCAGGTCTACGGGAACTCCTTTGGGCCCTAAGTATATGCTATGTACCTACATGGACCTTTTGCGGCATGAATAGATGGCCAGGCTCGCAATGTCGCTGCACTCCGCACGTGTCGGCATGGGGTTGGTGATCATGGACTCCAACATCCTGGGGTGAGGGTTGAGGGTTTAGGGTTGATCATGAGCTAATCTAAACGCCTAGCATCCCCCTTATAATACTCCCCTATATAAACTCCCTTGAAGGAGCTTAGACTCTAGCTCGTATCGCCTCCCTGTGAGAACCTAACACTCCCCACCATCGCTGAACAAAAAAAGGCACTGCATTCGGAATGCTTTTGTTACTAGGTGGGTAGTAAAAGGAACCAAAACCGATTGCCGGCTAGTGTGCCATGCAATGTGTCGACCTCAGAAAAATTCAAGCCCCAAAGCATCCACACGGAATACAGCAGATCACCCTTGAACAATCCACACCCTACAGCTCCTCAATTGAACTACTCCTAAACCCTAAACCTTAAACCCTAAACCCAATCCAACCACGCAAAGCCCAGAGTCTGGGTGGCTACAATGACAGGCTTGCCCTGGAGGCGAGCTTCTCGGATGATCTCCTTCTGCACGAAGGGCACATCCTTGGGATTGTGTATATAATCAGATATGCAGGAGGGTTTAGGGTTTAGGGTTTAGGGACCCTCTGTTAGTTCCCAATAAAATGGTTTAGGGTTCAGGGCCTTAGGCTCAGGGTTTAGGTGAACCCTAAACCCTCCACAGCCCAAACCCCAAAAACCCTGTCCTGTGGGTTCATTTCCACACCCAGGTCGCCGCGAGCCACCATCACACCGTCACACACTTCCAAAATCTTCCTTGGGGTGGACAGGTGGGCCTAACTTTATGTCAACAAATGCCTATGCACGTTCTGCACGTTGGGTGGAGCATAACTAACAACAATCCTACAGCATCAGCCTGCGAAGAATTGAAAGCCTGGAAGCTACGACATGAAGGGCTTTGCTTCTGAAATCGCGGAAGAAGGGACAATCCTCCAAAGGCCCCTTGTAGCTCTATAGTATATATTTGGGCCCTAAGCTTTTTATTTACATGGGAACCACTTTGGGCCCTAAGTATATACTACTATGTAGCTATATGGACCCTTTGGGTTTGTTGCTTGCATGTTGTGGTTGCGGGACAGCTCAGCAAGGCTAACATGCGCGAGAAAAGCAAGGGAAGCTTCCTTCAGCCCGTGCCACGATAGCCTCCGGGGCCTTCAAACAAACTTCGGTGCTCTTTGTTAGCAAGGCCTTTGGGCCTTTGGTGGCATTTGTTGCTTTTTGCCTATTGTGCGTTGTTGCACTGAGCACTGTGCCCACTAGTGCAATTCTCACTCATCGGGGCCCCTGTGCCCACGAACGAACAAGTACAATCGCAGCCGGACGGGACCTTCAACATGATGCTGTTCCCTCCCAAAGGGTCCATGTAGCTTTATGATACCTAATTGGGCCCTAAACTAGGCATGCGGGAATCGCTTTAGGCCTTAGACCCCGCCTAATAAGTATCATAATATCGGGGATCATTTCTCATTAGAGCGGTGGAGGAGGTCTATTCTTAGAGGATATTATTTTGAACTCAGCCTTAAGAGATATCATCTAAACTTAAGCCCTCAAACCCTGACTCCTCCCTGTCCCTGCTGCTCAGGCTAGATGCTGAAGGTCATCAACGGCGGAAGGTTTTTCAATTTTCGCAAGCAGTTTGATGTCGTCTCGGTAGTGGGAGCTGACGATGGCCTTGAGCTCCTCCATGTCCTGTTGGCTCTAGGGTTTAGGGTTTAGGGGGTTATAATGGGGTTCTATTGGGGTTATATTAGGGTTATATTGGGTTTATATTAGGGTTGTTTTGGGTTTATAGTAAGATTGAAATAGGATCTGAAAGCTGAGGCGTCAAGCAACCACCTGTGACTGTCATGATGGTAACCCTAAGAACATGGACCTCTTAACTGTCTACAGGACTTGGTTTTAACCCCAGCATGATGAGAAATAGGCCTTCACTTTGGGCCTGCGGTATGTCCAGGTAGTTGATTCACATGCAGTTGTGTTTTCACCCTAAACCCTAAACCCTCAACCCCTTTCAGCGGCGCTCCATTGACAGGCCTCTGCGGCAAACCGTCATGACATCTCAAAATCGCAGTTTCTCGAAATGGGGCTTATCACAAGCCCCCATACATCGGAGTAAAACGTCCAATCCTTGCAAAGGCCTCAACTTGTTGGAGAGGGGCCCGTGATGTGTTCGGCCCTGGTAGCGCCAACAGTATGGGTAGTTCTCTATATTAAGGTCCGATAATATTAGGTGCCGCCATATAATCCATAACCAAAGGGGCCCATAATTTTGAGAACGACCCATACTGGCAACAGCGAAAGCAACCGCGACCCAGAACCCTGGGAGGATCTAAAAAAAAAGATCCCCTATATAGACACATTATAACCCCTACATAATCCAAATACTGTTTCCCATATGGTTCTAGGGAATCTAATTTCTAGATCCCTTTGGGGTTCTGGGGAACCCTAAACCCTAAACCCTAAGCAATGGTAAGCTTTGACGCCTCGCTGGCCTCTGGTGCCTCAGACTCAGCAGCCGGAGCCTCACGAAAAAAGCAGAGCTTTTGGGGCACTCACTGGCCCTAAACCCTGAGCCCTGAACCCTGAACTCCAAACCCTAAACCCTGAACCCGGAACTCTAAACCCTAAACCCCGAACTCTAACCCATGTACCCAAAACCCTGAACTCTAAACTCTACACCCTAAAAACTATGCACAACAAGCAGTCCTAGAAAGCCAGTCAGCGCCAAAACCCTAAATCCTAAAGCCTAAACACTAAATCCTACAACCAAAACCCCAAACCCTAAATCTTAAACCCTAAACCCTAAACCCAACCACCAAAACTGGAACGGAAAGGGGATTCCCTACTTTCGTATATCTGGAGTCCCAAGCCTTCGCCCTGGACTATAACTCTATAGTCCCCCTTAAGTAGATAGAACATGGCGTATATCCTTTTCTTATTGGGGGGAGGGGGGGTTGATAAAAACAGTATGTAGGAGTTATATTGGGACTGTATTCCCCTTTCCGTACTAAGCACCAGAACGTTTTGCAACTTCCAGAGTAGTGAGGGTTACCAAAGCGCTCAGTTTGCCCAACATCAACCCCAGGCTCCAAAATTTAGGGGCTCAGGGTTGATACAGGGTTCAAGGGTTTAGGGTTTAGGGTTTAGGGTTTTAGGGTTTGGGGTTTAGGGTTTAGAGTTTAGGGTTTAGGGTTTAGGACCCTACTTGGAGGGTCAGGGGGACTTAGTAGTTAGGTTAATAACCCCTATAGCCCATATAGTATCCCCATTATTAACCCACTTACTAAGTCCCCCTGACCCGCTTAAGGCATTAAATTACGGTATAAGATGTAGGGTTTTAGGTAAGCCTTGAACCCAGAGGACTGGGCCTCTGCTGCAGTCTCCGCAGTACCGCTGCCCAAAGCCTCAACAGGACCACCCCTGAGATTACTATGCCTTGGGCTGTAGGGTTTAGGGGTCAAGGCTTATGGGGTTTGGGGTTACATGAGTACTAACAGTACCCGTACTGAAGCCGTTCCCGTAATTGTTTCTGTTCCTACGACTCTTACACTCACAAGCGGGCCCACCCAAAACCGCGTTGGCTTTCGGGAGTGTAGAGTTCAGGGTTATGAGCTGCCAGTTTGGAGGTGAAGGTACCCGGGTGCTAACGGAGTTACATAAGGGGTATATATTGCTTCTGCGAGGTCCCTACATGGTAACTCCCCGCCGATATTTGCCTCAGATAGAACCCCTTAGGTGGACCCCCCACGCAGAAATGGTGACTATAAGAATCATAGGGTTGATTGGGATTATGTCAGCGTCCTCTTATATTCCTATTATGCCGCTATTCCGGGGGGGGTGTCCTCCTAAAGAATCCCTACTAACCCCACCCGGCCCTACCCTTCATCCCTTCTCTATGTCCATGACCCTGGCTTACCATGGGGGCCCCTTTTTTGCGAACCCAAGCATCGCCTTCTGCTTCGCTTGGAACAGAACTGTTCTGCAAGATGCTGAACCTCCCCCTACCGGAAGGGCCTGCGCCTGTAAAAACACAACACCCTCAATGGAAACCACGAAACCTTCAACCGAAAATCTTTATCTGCTCTTACTGTTTAGTTAAGTATTTGTGTAAATCCTTAGTATTCCTAGTATCACTGGCCCTCGTGTATTGTTACTACGTTTATTCCTTTTTGTAGCACCAGATGCAGGTGGGCTCGGCAACCATCTGTCTATACTCCCCCTTAAGTAGATAGAATATGGGGTATATGGGGATCTTATTATAATATACCCAAAGCCATATTCTATCTACTTAAGGGGGACTATATATGTCAGTCACGTTACGGTCTAGGGCTCCGGGACCCTAAAGCCCAAACCACTCAAACCCATAAAGTCTAAACCAAGACCTGACAGCTTCAATCATTGAAGACCGGTCGCCTAGGGCTTAGGATCCCGAAGCTCCATAGAATACAGTGGGTTTAGGATTTAGGATGATGGAAAAGAAAAGGGAAACTACTATTTAGGGTTTCGGGTTCAGGGTTTCGGGTATAGTCCTCCTTAAGTAGATAGAATATGGCTTTGGGTATATTCTAATAAGATCCGCATATACCCCATATTCTATCTACTTGAGGGGGACTATACACCCCATCCTGAGTCCTGGATCACCGCAATCCCTTCACACACCTCTAATTTCCGTAACCTAAACCCTCTCTCTTCAAAACCCCTCAAGCCCTAAACCCTAGAACCTAGATCCTACTAATCTTAAACCTCTACACTGAACTTAAACCCTTAGCCAGAAGCCCTAAAAGACCAAGAGGCCTTGTCCCAAGCTGCTTCAACTTCGGATTCCTTTGCAGGCTTGGGGGGGAGTCTATATAGGGTTTTTATAGGATTATATAGGGTTATATATATATATACATAGGGATAATGGAAAATGAAATGGAAACTATTATTTATGGTTCAGGGTTTAGGACTTAAGGTTTCCTAAAAGAAGAGTTTGTTGGGGGGAGGAGGGCATAGTAAGGATTATCGTATGTTGGGGTCTATCTTGAGGTCCCCCTGTTTTGGGAAAGTACCATATACTCCGTTGAGGCTTTATGGGATAGAGGGGCTTAGCATCTAGGACTTCAGTTCCTTGGCTTCCAGGAGAAAGCGGCAAACATGACAAAGAAACCATGAACAACCCACAAAAACCTAGAGCCACACCACCCTAAATCCCCAAAGCCTTAGAACCTAAACCCCCTTGCACCCAGGCACCGCTTCGCTACCTCCCATGGCTTTCATTAATGCCCGCTGGGTCGTCGCATCATCCGCAATGTCAACGTCATCTTCTTCCTGAAGGACCCCTGGGGTTTACGGTTTGTTGAACGACCCCTCGGGTGTTGAGCTTAGGATTTTTTGCAGGATCCCTAATGTTTAGGGTTTAGGGTTTCTTTAGGGTGGGGTTGTGGGGGCGTCGTGGAGGTCCCTATGAAGAGTTCTTCCCAAAACCCTAGCTTCGGATAAGCTGAAGACAAGCCAGGCATTAGCTGTCCCAGCCATACCTTACACCTCCAAAAAGATGTAGAATAAGAGGAATCAATTGAAAGTCGAAACCGCGGTGGGGTTCAAGGTTTGGGGGAACCCGAAAATGTCTAGACTAATGGCAATTCTAATTCTAGGCTTCTTTATGGGTTTTTCGGCCGTTCTTCTACCCACGTTGCGGATCCAGGGCGTGCAGTAAGAACAGACATAGGGGTTTCCCAAAATTAGATGTACCTTTTTGGGGGTCCCCATCATAAGGGCTATATAGCATTTTGGAGTCTATATCGGGGTCCCCTTTATTTTGGGAAACTACCATCCATTGGCAAAGGACTCTGGCAAAGAAGCTGCCGCTTTGACTCTATCCCTAAACCCTAAACCCTAAACCCTGAACCCTAAACCCTAAACCCTAAACCCTGAACCCTAAACCCTAAACCCCACACCGCGTGGCCTTGATTCTATCTAGGCAAGGGAGCCTTCACCCAGCTCGAAATTTCTCAACTCCAACCCACCCAAACCCCAAATCCAAAATCCCAAATCCCTAAACCCTAAACCCCAAACCCTAAATCCCAAATCCCTAAGACCCCTTCAACTCTAACCCCCAAAATCTGAGAGCCCTGAATATCTGAACAGTGAACCTTTCGAAGCCCGACATATCTTCCATTTTCTTGTCCATTCGTCTAATTCCCTGCTAAGCATCAGCTGGTCCTTCATAACACTTCTATACACCCAGATATTTTGCGTGTTCTCTTCCAGGTGATTCTACATTATTCTGAACCCTGAACCCTAAACAATGGTCTCCATGTCCTGTTCAATTGTATTTATTTCATTTATTTCCCTTTGATTCTCCGTTGTTGTTGAAGTTATGTCCCCACATTATCCCTGTATAACCCCACACATTCCCCTATAATCCCTGATCTTCCTAAATAAGCCTTATATTACTCATATAACGTCTAAACCCTAGGGCCCCTAAACCCTCATCCCTACACCCCAATCGCTAAACACTACACCCTGAACCCTAGACTCCAATAACCCTATATATGCCCATATGTAAACCATATGACTCATATCTCCCCTACAAAATCAGTTAACCCTAAACCCTGAGCCCTCCATGAATGAATCCCAAGTTTCGGCTTCGCTGGCTCCCATCGCCTGCTGCAGAGCTCGCTGCGTCTCCGCGTCATCGGCAATATCAACGTCATCCTCCTGCTCGCATTGGAGTCACAATCTAGACTCCTAGTATCCCCCTTAATAAGCCCTATAGTAGTCCCTAGATAACCCCTAGATAACCCCCTTTAAGGAGTTTAGACTATGGCTCATTTGGGGTTTAAGGTCTAGGGTTTGGGATTTAGGGTCTGGGGTTTAGGGCTGAGGGTTTGGGATCTGGGTGCAGGATTTGCGGTTTTTTGGGGTAGAGGGGAAGGGGTTTAGATTTGCATAAGAGGTTTTTAGTTGGCATGGGCCCTCTACACGCTTTAAGGCGCATCAAGGGCCTATGCACGGAGAGAGATGCGATTTAAGGCCTAAAAGGCCACAAAGGGTCTACGCACGGTGGTTCAGTTTGAGAGCTTTTCATGTCTGAGGGGTGTGGACTAAGCTAGGTTGCTGTTAGGAAATATAACTTAAGCTAAGAGAATATGGATATGTAGTAACCGCATTTTTTTTAATAGTAGAAGCTCCTTTATGGCTCACAAAGCCGGTTTCGGATAGGTTTAGACGGGCGTACATGCAGGCAGGAGCATGCTAGCCCTGCTTTTGCAGACCATGACTCTAACTCCTACTTTTATGGTCCAAAGCCGCAGCCCTACACCCTAAACTAAACCCTGAATCCTACATCCTAAACCCTAAATCCTACATCCTAAACCCTAAACCCTACATCCTAAACCCTAAACCCAAACAGGCAGATCCATCCCGGGGCTATACTGGAACGGCTAGATCTGCGAGAGCAAGTTTGGAAGCCCAAGCATCTGGAAGACCTCTAGACTTTCAATGGGGCACCTTAGTAGGGAATAAGGGAATATATTGCATAGGGCTTGTATATAGGGATTGGGAATATATAATAAAGGGCTTAGATCTAGGGATTATATTCCCTCATTCCCTGCTAACCACCAGTAAGTTACTCCGCTGCTGGGTAGGAACCCTTAACACGAGGGGTTTACTCAGGGCGCAAGGCATGACATTGAAGCTCCGGGACTTTAGGGATCCCTTCGCAGGCTCTGTTCGCCAGCCACCTCGAAGCCCCAAAATCCGTGGACTAAGGGGTTTAGGGGTTTAGGGGTTTAGGGGTTTAGGGGTTTAGGGGTTTAGGGGTTTAGGGGTTTAGGGGTTTACGGGTTTAGGGCTTGTTCTGGCTTTTTTTAATGGCTTTTGGGCCATGATTTTGCCTAGTTTTGAGGTCCAGGTCATGGCTGCGGACACGCCCCTTACTTGCAGTGTCCGGGGGACTTAGTATGTATACCTACATAATCCCTATGAACCATTTAATAACCCCAGCTATCCTTATTTTTCACCAACTTACTAAGTCCCCCCCCGCAAATGCCAAGCCTCTTGGAGCCCGGGCTCTCCAACAGGCTCATGGATCCCCCTAAACCCCTCTCATCCTGAATCCTGACAGCGTTTCTATGCTTAAACCCTAAACCCTAAGTCCTAAACCCTAAACCTAACCCCCAAACCTAAACCCTAAACCTAACCCCCAAACCTAAACCCTAAATCCTAAACCCTAAATCCTAAACCCTAAATCCCAAACCCTAAACTCTAAGCCCTAGACCCGGAAACCTAAACCCTCCATCACCTCATCCACCGGCAGCTCCGTAGCCGGATGGGTGGACTCCGCTGGAACTTCGGTGGCCGGGTGCGTGGAGTCCTTGGGGGGCGCTTCCAGGGCTACCCTCCTGTGAACCAGCCTCGGGGTTGATACCGAATGTATGGATTTTGGGGTTAAGGTTTAGGGGTTAGGGTTTAGGGTTTACGGTTTAGGGGTTAGGTTTTGGGGTTTGAGTTTTAGGGTGTAGGATTTACTGTTTACGGTTTAAGGGTTAGGTTTTGGGGTTAAGGTTTAGGGTGTAGGATTTACTGTTTACGGTTTAGGGGGTAGGTTTTGAGGTTTAGGGGTTAAGGTTTAAGGTCTGGGGTGTAGAGTTTAGGGCTTAGGAAGGTTTAAGCTTCTCTCTTTCTTCCATGCCAGCGCTCTGATCTTTGCTGAAGGGACAGCCGCTGGGCCGCCATATTGCGGAAAGCACCTTAATCACTATACTACCCATTATGGTAACTTAAATTGAATTCCTTAACGGCAACTCAGGCTGTTTTAGCTAAGTTCTCCCACTACCCCCTCCCCTCCGGGCTGTACGACCCGTTCTCATCCTTGAGATTTCCCATTCTGCCATTCCTAGGCCCTGCACGCACGGAGCCCCAAATCCTTGAGTCTTAACTTTTCGCCTCAATAGCAGCCCTGCATCCCCAATTTACCGCGGGCCCCAAACCTTATAAAACCTAAACTCATCTTAAACACTCAAGTACCTACCAACCCACAGCCCAAAAATCCAAAACCCCTATCCTAGACCCCTAAACCCTACATCCACCAGACACCTAAACCCTAAACCCTAAATACCTACACTTCTACACCAACAACCCCTGAAGTCCTCCTTAAACTCCAACTTCTGCCACAGTAGCAAGAAATCGCAATTTCAGCTGTTTCCTATAGAGCTGCAAACCGCAGAAGTTTACAAACTGTATCAAGGAAATTCCAGTAATCCCTCACACCAGCCCTAAACCCTAATAACGCTAACCCAAAAAACCCTGAAAAGCCTAAACCCTACAACCCTAAAGCCCTAAAGCCCAAAAACCCCAAACCATTAAAAAGCCCTAAAAACCATCTAAACCTTAAAACCCACAGCCCAGCGACATACTGCGCGGACTCCACGGGCACGTCTCTCCTGGGTTGCTGTTAAGGAACTTAAATTAAGTTACTATATTGGGGAAACCCTATTGATTACTATATATACCCATTATGGTAACTTAATTTAAGTTCCGTAACTCCCTATATTACCCCAGTTTCCATTTCATTTTCCATTTTCTTTTCCATTTGATTCTCCATTGTAGGGGATAATATACCCTAAACCCTAAACCCTAAATACCCATTATGGTAACTTAATTTAAGTTCCTTAACAGCAACCCAGTATACCGCAGGCGGCATCCTGGCACCACAGCATTGGCTGGCCCTCCGCGTGGCGGAGCTCCATGCAAGAGGCGTCATGGG
>CAJNIZ010046414.1:0-11010 GCA_905231905.1 Symbiodinium pilosum | reverse complement strand
TTTAGACTATGGCTCATATATGGCTCGTACATGATAATTAGGGTTGATGGTTGGAGGTACAGGCTGAGCCCTTCCCAAAAAGACATTACACACCCAACAAAGATATCCCAAAAGGGGTTGCTGGGAACATGCTATGACAGCCTGCTGGAGTCACCCTCGGCACCTCTATGTAAGCAATAGAGGCGTCAATAAGTTGTGGCAAGCTTATGGGTGGTCTTTAAGTAAATCCCCCGGTGTTGTTGTAGGAGCTTAAAGGAATACCCTTGATGAGTGCTAAAGCTCCTGCAGGCACCCAGTTAGGGTCCAAGTACCAAATAATCNNCCCCAAACCCTATACCCTAAAACCCAAACCCATACTATAATTTCTATTCCCCAAAACTCAAATACCTAAGTACTGGGTACTTAGACCCTCTGGGAGATAGCAGACCCCAACTCGAAAAGCCTATGACCGCAACGCAGAGAAGCAGGCCCATGATGCTCTGTCTGGTGGGTAGCAAGGTAAGGACGTAAGGGCTTAGGGCGTAGGGTTTAGGCCCGTAGAGAGTGCATCCACAGAACCTGTAGAAGCGACTATATCATCTCCATTCATAATCGAGTCGTTCCTTCCTTCAGTCCCTCCTACTACAGTACCCAGCAGTATAAGCCTATGATGGGGCCCCGCCTATACTACCACTCCCGTCCCCCACATGGTTGCCCCTTAGTTAGGCTTAGTTTGGGATAAGTTTAGCCAACATGGGGGGAAACCAGGTTCTAGGTAGTACAGCCAGGGTGTAGAAGGGGAACCCATAATGGTTCATTCCCTATGAACTACCAGTAAGTTCTGAGACATCTCCAGATGATATCCTAAACCTCGGAATCAAGTGGCGTTTCCCAACATGAGGGTTACAGCGCGCTAAGGGCATTAAGAAATTGTCCCCCAAACCTACATCCTATAAAGCCCCTGTAAGCCCCTTAAAGTCAGTCCCTGCCTTTGCGGCCCTTGAAGTGAATCTAAACCCTACCTTTAATACCCTAAACCCTAAACCCTAGGGTTTAGGGTTAAAGCCCTTAAAACAACTCTACGTTACCTTTAAGGCCCGTAAAATGAGTCTAAACCCTACCTGGCCTCGCACTCCACAAAAGGAGTTGCGTTTTCGTGGCTCTCCCCTGCCGTCTGGTCGACTTCCTGGCCCTCCACCAGGTAACCCTTACGCACCACCTCGGGTTAAGGGTTTGGGCTTAGGAGTTTAGGGCGTAAGGGGGCTTGGAGTTTGGGGCCACCTGCAGCTCAGCAAAAAACAACAACCCCCAATCAGTAGGTGCGAGTAAGATCCATAAAGCTGTAGAACATTTTCGGGGTTACATGTCCACTATAAACCCTGCTCACCATAATAGAAGCCCTAATTTCAATGCTTTTCGATTTAAGCCTCCATTCTTCTACAGGTAAAGTTTTATTGGAGCGTCTTCGTGCCCTCATTGCTAGAAACCGGGTTTAGGGTTAAGGCGTTTAGGGGTTTAATTAGGGCTACGGACACCTTGGGCCTCTTGCCAGATAGGCATACTACACAATAATCTATAACAGCACTTGTACATGTATTTTCCCTATAAACTGCAGGGTTTTGGGTAACAAGCTGCAGGGTAAACACACACACACACAGACACACACACACACACGCATCGGAGTATATATATATATATAGATATACATTCATGAGAGAGCGTGGGGGACCGTTTAATATCAGGGGGAAAAGAGTATACATGTATATAGGGTTTCCCAAAATTAGGGGTACCATATTTGACCCCTATCACTATGATAAGGAGGATAGTCTTTTCGGAAATACGTTGGGGTGCCCAAGTTTGGGGGAACCATCATATGTGTAAGTCCTAGCGACGTTCATCCGGATCTTGCCGTCATCCAAAAGGAGTCGCTGATCTTTCCCCGGCTCTAGGGCCTGGTCAGGCTTCAAGGATGTGGGGCTTTCACAAAAAGATCCCTTGGGTCTTAGGTGTTCAGAGTTTTGGGACCTGAGCTTCGACAATCAGCTGTTCACGGCTCATTCAGTTCGTGTCCGAGACTGTCTATGGGTAGCCAAAGGACCCTAAACCATAAACCCTAAAACCCTAAACCAAAGGTTTAGGGGCTTAGGGTTTATGGCTACCTGCTAAACCCTAAGGATCCGATTATCCGAATACAGGGCTTCAGGAGCACAAAGCCCTGCACACTATAGTATTTTGGGGTTTATAAGGTTTAGGGAGTTGCGCTCCAAACCCTAAGACCGCAAAGCTTAGATTCCAATGCGCAGACGTGCCTGGAGAATCTCCGGATGAGGCAGCTGCACACGAGTGTCCTTGGGCGTAAGATGAACCCCTTTCTTTCACTGAGGTTTCTGAACAAGGGAGGCCCTATCGACAACTCCAGATATACAGGGATTGTAGGGAGCATAAGGGTTCCCCCCTCCTTCTAATGAATGTAGGAGATTGTGTTGAGAAATGCCCAAATCCTTCACCATTAGAATGCGCAACCTGGAAGTGGCTCTCTGCAAACCTGCACACGCCAACGCGTAACTCGTCAACCTATCGGCCCCTCTGCCTGAACCATTGCCTTTGGTTAGCTGGGAATGAAGGAATGGAAAAGATAATTGAAAGTAAGGGCTAAGCGTTTAGGGTTTAGGGTGGGAATTAAGGAATGGAGAAGCATGGAAACTGCTATAATGGGTTTAAATGGACTGCTATAAGGATCCATTCCATCATTCCTAGCTAACGAAGGTTAAGCAACCAGCCCAATCGCAATCGCACGGGGGTCTTTTTTTTTGCCACCGTCATTAAGGGTTTCGGGTTTAGGGTGCTGCTGACCCAAGGGTCGTCCCCCAGCGCAGGGTCCATGTCGAAACGAAAGCGTTGTCCAAGTTTCAGCCTCAAATGGTGTGATCTCTGAGAGATCCACCACACAGCAATGTCTCTATTACACCTAGCCTACACACCTATACCCTACCCCGTCTTTAGGGTACCTAATTTCGTGTTAACAGATACTAGACATAAAGTTAGGCAGCAGAACAGGGAGTAGGGTATAAGAGCTTAGGTAGACCCCAGTCTACTACAACTTTTCTTGAGGCAGCGCCTAAAAACACAGCCCGAAATCCACCACTGGATCATGGAGTTCTGCCAGGGTATGCAAGGAAATTTCTTGTTCAACCACATTTGCAGTCTTGCGAAAGGAGAGGGAAGCCAGCATGAACTCAACTTAGTCCCCAACACCAACACCAATATGGGGGCTTCCCAAAATTCAACCCCAAACTCTAAACCCCCTAACAAAGTTTCCGGGGCATGTTCCATTCCCTTCACCAAGCGGCTCCACTCCATCAGGGTCGGCGAACTTCCCACAGCGCTGTTTAGGGCCCTGCCTGGGCTCTGTAAAGGACTCAAGAAAGTCAAAAGCTTTTTGCGAGTTTAAGGGTTAGAGTCTAGGGTTCAGGGTTTGGGGTTTATGGTGTCTAGTAAGCGATCGAGTTATTGCGCATGGCGCGTCCTTCTTCAGGATTTTCGGCCAGTGTTTTGTCTTGAAAAGCGGTCAAGTTTGGGCATTTTTGAGAAGTAGGGCCTCACACAGAATCCTCGACAAGGACCCCACAAGTTTCCAAGAGCCTTCCACTTAAAGGTTTTTCCTGGGCATTCATACACTTACACGGGACCTGTGCCCCTGAACCATAGCCCTTGCGCTTTACGGGCTCAATGTATGCCGATTCGCAGTGTTGTCCATGTTTCCCTAGGCACCCTGAGATATATGTATATATATATATTATACATATACATATATGTTCAGGGAACAGGCCCAAAACCCAAAACCCCCAAATCCTAAACCCTAAAGCCTAAGTCTCTAAACCCTTAACCCTCAGCCCTAAACCCACCGCGTTTCATGAGGCACCTCGGAGGTTGAAGCTTCTTTGCTTTGGGATTGTAGAGCTTGGACTTGAGGGAGGTTTAGGGTTTAGGATTTAGGGCTTCAGGCTTCCAGGCGTAGGAGAAGTCCTTTGCCTTCAGAGGTTGTGTAGGGCAAGTTAGAAAAAGTCTCCAAAATCCCTAAACCCTAGGCGTGGTAGGGGCAGAGAGAAGAGGAGGCTTGAGCGACATGGAAGGTTAGGGCGGGGGGACCTGTGTAGTATTCATGAACCCGAACAGCAGTATGATAATCCCATATATTCGAATTGTTACCCTACTGTACTTGCTAATTCTCCGTGACCATGCAAGTAGAAATCTGTCATGCCGATGATTGAGCAAAGGATTCCACCCCACTACTGCAAGTAGGTAAATCAGTTCCAACCGCAATGCTCCAGCAAACCCCCGAAAACTGGCAACCGCAAACCTCAACTTTCTGAAAAAAAACAAAGGGCTTGAACTCTTCAGCCCCGATATGGCCTAAACCCTGAACCACCAAACATCTCCAAACTCTGTCATCCCCAGCCCAGGTGCATGTCCGCCAGGATGGCGATTGGATGCCTGCGCATGATGTATGAGTGTTGTTTGTCGTGTCGGCGTTTATCTGTGAGATTTCGCACTCCCAGAATGTACATGTAGCGATATGGTACATACTTGGGCCCTAAAGTAGTTTTATGGGAACTCGCCTGGGCTCCAAGTACATACCATATGGCTGCATAGACCCTTTGGGGCTGAGGACTCGCTGTCGAATTCCGCGAGGCTCGCTTCCAGCTGCAATCTTCATACTCTGTGGCTTCGTTGACACCCCCTTGAACCCGAGCTGCCTGTACTTGTCCTCGATGTTCCGAATCTTCGCGATCAAATCCAGCTTTTCTGCGTGCTCGCCATGCCTGGATAACAGCTCTATATAGGTTGCCCCAAATTAGGGGTTCCATATTGGGGTTCCCATATTTTAGGTAACTACCACATATTTACGCTGACTTTACGGATTCAATGTTGTCGAGGATGAAACTGGCAAATGCCATCAACCGTTGTTGACTGTGATGAGTTCTTGAAGTCAGCATTTGGCAGCTGGCGCATGCGTTTCGGAATACGCACCACAAACCTCGCACCTGCCCCGAAACCACAACTCTGAATGCAATACCATTTTGTCAGGGGGTGCATACGTAGATGTGCGGGCGTGGGAAGGCAATTTTGGGGGTGAGAATTCCAATTCAGCCTCTACATTCTTGACATAACCACCAGATAGCACCAGTTCCCGTTTCTCTGTTGCATGTAATTAACTCTCCAGTTTTAAGAGGACTACTGGACTACCTTCCCACAAAGATGGAACATGCACAAGGGCTCTGTACAGACCACAGCAAAAGGAGTGCATATGAAGTTCAATGCGAGTCTTGGCTGGTTCCACCAAGACCGAGCAAACTCTTAGCATGAAACGCTATGCCCAAAAGAATGTAATCTTACCGTAAAGGGGACTGTACTGATTTGGGACTGTCCAGACTAAATCTTACTCACGTTAGTTTGGCAGGGGGTAAGGGAGCTTCCAATAAGAGGGTTCCCCCTCGCGGACCTCAATAATTCAGGCCTTATCATAGCTTCCCCCAAATAACACCTAATCATAGGTTCCCCCAAAACAGGACTCCTAATGCTTAAAGCGCCCCTGACACAGACCAGCTGCGAGAAGTTGAGCCTGAAGACGTCGACTCCACAAAGGAAGAGCTTCTCCTAGGTTTGAAGGCGGATACCATATGAGCCATAGCCTAAACTCCTAGCATCCTCCTTCATACTACTGTAGTCCCCTATGTAACCCCATTTAGTGAGTTCAGACTATAGCACATATGGATAAGAACATGGAACATCACATGGACATGAAATGGAGCCTGCTACATAGGGAAGGAGACGCTCCCAAGGGATCTCAAGCACGAAGCTCTTCAATATGGAGTCTCCTTCGTGCCTCCTTGCTTCATGACTCAACATGAGAGCAAAATTTGGACTGCGCCTTAAGCTACTGACTACTGTGCCATCAGCCACCGTCATTGAGGCATGTGATGTTCTTTCTTACGGGCGCCCACTACCAAAATGTACAGAGTGCAAAGGATACCCTATACCCTTCCCCAAACTCACCTAGAAGCCCATAGAGGGCCACAGTCTTTACAGGATCCTCTTTTCTGAGGTTCCCTCCCTAAGCCCTAAACCTTAAACCCTACACCCTAAATCCGTTGGAAAAGACAACTTTTAAACCTGGGCCTTGACCGATACCCTGGTAAACTGGGCGCCCTGCCAACATGTCCTCACTGCTAGACGCCGGCCCAATAGTGGCGACCTGCTCTTGGATTCTGCCCCCCACCCAGTAACAGTTGGGTGAGATATAGAGCCCTTAGTATGACCTCAATATAGACGGTTTGGTGATTACTGGGCGGGGGGCAGTACCCAATGCACATACATTTGCTCTCGTCTTTCTGGCGCGGGAACGCCTATCTGCTCGCGCTCTTCGTACAGCACCCTATGTCTTGGGACCGGAACCGGAAAATCATTTCTTAGTGGCAGCTACTTGAGTGCATTTACTATCCGAGCTTATCCAAGCTATTTGGTCTGAACTCCTGGTATCCCCCTTAAGAAGCCCTATACTACTCCCCTATATATAGTCCCCCTTAAGTTTATAGAATCTGGCTTTGGGTATATTATCATAAGATCCCCATACCTATATATCCCCCTTTAAGGAGTTTAGACTACAGCTCATATATTTGCGGACCCAAGGGCTTTCTAGGTGGCGACTCCGATGCCTGCGTAGATACTAGATAACTATTTCCCAAAAGGTAGGGGGGTTTAAGGTTTAGAGTTTAGGGTTTAGGGTGGACCCCCGAGTACGCCTCCAACAATGTAAAATAACCTGCACCATAGCTACGTTGATTTATAGTGCGTAAGGAAGTACATGGAACCCTTGTGCACGTCGATTTCGGCCTGTTTCGCACCCTTTCGGCAGCTTCGAACCACATCTTTCTTGAGGGTCTCGGCGTTGTCCTCGTCTGCTTTGAAAGTTACTTACCTGGACCTCCCATCTACCCATGAGAATGACTTTTAAGGACAAACTCGTCACTTGCACAAGTTGTACAAGGCTTCAATTTGGGTGTTTGGGAGGTTCAAACAGACCCTCATACCTCTTCCCAAACCCTGATGTAAAGTCTTTCCCGGAGGTTTTTCTCTTTTTGTCAACCTCTAGAGCTAGCTCTTTTTGGCTTTACAGGTATGTAAGCAGAAGGTACTAAACAAACAGTAACGTACCCCAAAAAGGGTAGGAGGGTTCGGGTCAACCTACAACCTCAAAACCTCCTGCACCCCTACTGCTATAGCCTCATGTGTAATTTCATCATCTCGTACGCTGCAGTCTCATGAGACCTGAAATTGAAATAGAACCGTATTCTCCATAATTCCTTATGGAAATACTATATTAAAAATGGAAAATACGTCCTAAGGAGACTACAGCACAGAAGTAACTCCCTGCAACAGAGGCATGCCGCTGCAGCACGGCAGGGCAGAATTCTCGCAACGTTGCCGCTTAGAGACCAGAGCATGAAACAACCTCTCCGCGGGTTACATAAGTGGCTTGATCGTTCAGAATACATCATCCGCTGGCAGTTCCTTTAGAGAACTATAGGGGGTCTTGAAAGAAAAATCAGACTGAGCAATATCCTAAGTAGCCTCCAGATCCACCTACTAACGCCATAGATACATTCTTGAGACGCCCCCAAAAAGGTATCCCTAATTTTGGGAAACCCCCTATAAACCCCTGTGCCCTAGACCCTAAACCCGAAACTGCCACGCGACCCCCATCATCACACCCGAACCTCAATAAAACCCTGGGCTCCGGGGTTTAGGGTTTAGAGCCTTTACCTTGCTAGGTTTAGAGTTTAGGGTTTAGGGGTTTAGGGTTTAGGGGTTTACGGTCTAGGGTTTAGGGGTTTAGGGTTTAGGGGTTTATAGAGATACTTTCGGTGGACCCCCCAGCCTGGTTTAGTGTTATAACGCGGTTTAGGGTTCAGGGTTTCGGGATTCGCGTCTAGGGATCCATTATCCCTCATAGTCAGGTTGGGAGTCCACCTAAGGCATACGGTTGATACGAAAACTCCTGCATGAATTTAGTGTATGAGAATACTGGAATTTCCAAGGTTTAGGGTACTAAGGGTGATGATGGATTTTAAGTATCAGTCCTAGGGGGCTTACGATTTTGATCTCGGGTACAAAAGGAGGAAGCCAGGTAGCAAGGAGCCCGGCGATATCTGACTCCAACATCCGGTCGGGGATCGTGGCTGCACTTGTGGTCTTTTCTGCACCTGGCCCGAAACACTAAACCGGTCCTCAAGCTCCAGGATGTAAATTGTAGGATGCCCGGCCATCGTATGGTAGTTTGCGGTTGAGTGCTCCGGGCTGCTTGGGGCTTAGGGTTCCTTCTCCCCTACTTTTAAAAGCCCAAACACGAACACCACAACCCCAAACCCGGGGTTCATGATCTGCGCTTGTGGTTGCAAGGCTCATGAATGTCTCGCCCCTTTATAGTTTCGCAGGGGTACTCTAGCATTCGGGGGGGCTATCTGGGAAACTCCCGCTTCCTCCAAAACTCTGAAACGGCAGTAAGATGTTGGTAACCCTCCCCCTGCCCTGCCCCCTCCCCCCCTGCAAAAACCATCCGCAAAAAACGAATGTATCATAACCATATGAAAGTGATAGGGTCCTGATTTGGGGATCTAAGGTCAGCAACGGCCAGGTCTGCGTCAGAGCCAGGAATTGGTTAGGATTTTGCACCTGTACGGACGACATCCTGCACATCTTTAGCTTGTTTTCAAAAGACGGTCTAAGCGCCGCATGATGAGCCAATCCCTCATCCCCAAATGAAGGTAGTGCCAGCGGCAGCAAGAGCAAGGCCACCACGGTAAGCGCCCTAAATTCTTCCCCCTAAGCCCTAAATCCTAGAACTGTGAACGGTGGCAATGTCTCCAAAATTTGGCTCAGCTCTTGATCTCCTGAAACCTAAACCTATCTCTACGCCCTTGCCTCCCGGCCAGAGTGAACAGATCTGCCCTTCTTGCTCCTCACCAAGTTTGATGGGTTGTACTTAGAGTGGGCAAGACCTTTCTGAGAAAGGGCAGAAAGTGCAAAGGTACAAAATTGTTACAGCAAAACCCTTGTCATTGGGTACATGGATTACTCTAGGTAGTGCCTCGTGGTGTGTCAAATCCGAGTAACCATGACTTTCAATTTCTATCCACAACGTATGCTTCCTTACCCGTCCGGTCGGCCCGCTCCTCGACCACTAGCTCCTTTGTGGCAGCCGCCTGCTTCAGAGCTGTACCCCGGTGCTTTCCTCGGCGTTGGCTGGCTCGAACCCCTGCCACGCTGGCGGCGAGCACTGCCGGAGCACCTGGAAACTGTCCTTACATTGTGAAAGCAAAACAAGCAAATACCCGAAACTCCTGAACCCTTACCCCTAAACAAGGCCCCACCCAGAATTTGGCAAAATGTGGCAAAGCTTCTTTGCGCAGCTTTTTGCGGTGTTGGTGCAGCCTTTGCGGGAGCCACCTCCAACATATTCAAATTAGTTCGGGGTTCAGGGTTTAGAGTGGGGCACAGAAAAAAAGCTCTCTGGGACAGTTCAACTACCCACAAATAACCTGCGCCCCCTAAACTCAGTTGCTGTTATGAAACTAATTGAATGACTAGTATTTAGTACATACCCATATTATGGTAGTTTAAATAAGTTCCGCAACAGCAACCTAGCAAAAACTTACACTTGAACTCCCGGACCTCCTTCAGCGGCCCAGCCACGGCATTGGCTGTCCCAGGCCGCACGGCCACAAAGCAGTTCGATGGATTCATGGTGAATTTCCAGCCGTTGGATGCTACAGTATAAGTTTGAGTTCAAAACCTGCCAGCACATAGCTCGGATACAGACTGGTCCGCAAGCATTGCAGCCACCATAAAGGTGTGTATATATATATATATACGCACATTGGGGTACCATTTTGGGGGTCCTCATGATAAGGATCAAAATATATTAGGGTCTATAATGTGGCCCCCCCCTTTATGAACACTACTATCTAGGCTTCTGGTGGCATCACATCCCAAGTTCCAAAGCCTCAATCGTAGTTTCCATTTTATTTTCCATCATCCCAATATAACCCTGTATAACCACTATAATCCCTGTAGTACCCTAAACAGGGAACTAGAGTCTATTGCATAGCCTGGCCTTGACGGTTTAGTAGGGTTTAGGGTTAAGGTTCAGGGTTTCGGGTTTAGCCTTCAAAGTCAATAGCTTGCTGGGCTCATCATTACGCAACTTTTCCCCGATTTGGATTGGGCAGGAATGCTTCAGTTTATTTCTACCCAACGACAACATGGGGGAAATTATTGAAAACATCCACCAGAACGTTGCTTCATGGGGGATACCAGCATTAACTCGCGATTTGGGTTTAGGGTTTAGGGGCTTGGGCTTGTTCATGTTGGCGACACCCAAAGAAATCCACACCTGAGCGCGGAATGAAAACTGGAAAAGAACACGTGTGCTATAGTCTCAACTCCTAGTAATTATACCCCTTAATAACCCCTAGAATACTTCTCTATATAACCTCCTTTAAGGAGTTTCGACTATAGCTCGCCGGAGCTGTGTGAGAACCTTCTGCAAGGAATGATGAGAAGAGCTGTCAGGCAAGCATCTCTACATGTTGTAGATGGCATAATAGAATTCTTTTTTGAACTTGATGCCCCGTCAAGCACATCACGACATTTGCAGTTGAGCTATGGCTTTTAAGTCGTAGTAGACCCGTAAACTTGCGGCCATGCACGCCTATCCTCAACTTAACTTCCCAGAGCCTCCCATGTGTCTCAGGTTAGGAAACTAGCCCGGCACCACTGGCCTCCTCCCCTTGAGGTGAGTAGCGTTTTTTTGGTGATTGAAACTAGTAAGATTATATTCCTTATCTAAAATACTATACCCAAAAGGAGGATATAATCTTACTCTATATTGGGTACCATAGTATCCCCAAATAAGATACTACTCACCTAGGTTATGCGCCTATACGCCTCCAAGCCTCCCTTTAGGAACCT
>CAJNIZ010046413.1:0-17481 GCA_905231905.1 Symbiodinium pilosum | reverse complement strand
CCTAAACCCTAAACCCCAGATCCTTTGATTGAACTTGGCCTCCTCGGAGTCCTCATCATCTGCCTGCGAAATTGAGGGGCGCTGGTAAAATGAGAGGCAAGAGTTAGTAAAACCTCTGAGGTTTAGGGTTTAGTGTTTAGGGTTTAGTAAAACCTCTAACCCAGAGGGTCCAAGTCCCCAATATAATTAGGTACCTGGGTATTGGGTAATAATAATTATAGTACAGGTTTTGGGTAAGTACATGATTATTAGGTATTTGGACCCTTAGGGTAAGGTTTAGGGTTTAGGTTTGGTAAAACCCCTAGGAATAACACAGGAGCTTCGGTTGTCTTTTCGTCTCCCCTATATATCTCTGATGTAAGCCGTTTACAGGGCCCCTATAAATGTCCTTTCGGGATGAATCATATCATACAAAAAAACAAGGTCCGTAGAGGGTCCCCAGGGACCTTGTAGACATATGAGGTCGCCAAAAAGGTTATACTATATACTGAGACTGTGCATACTGGGACTGTCTTGAGAAATACCAATACCATGAAGCTGAGTCCTTCTCAACCCTAAGGCTCTTGGACCCTCATAATGCTTTAGGGTTTAGGGTTTAGGGTCTTGGGATCCTAAGCCCGAGCCCCCAAAGCCCAAACCTTACCCCAGAAAGCCCCAGATGACCCAAGGAGCCTCAGGGAAGAATATGGCCAACATGATGAACCCTGCTTCACAATCGGATTCTCACAAGAGATACACCTTTCTGGGAACCCTTCCAAAATCTTACTTAGTCTTCTATGAAACTTTGAAGCGAATGAACCCATTTGGGGTTTACAGAAATAGCCCAGGTCGAAAGGAAATCATCAGAACAAGAAATACCCCTAAGAAGGGGCCCACACGTAAACCCTCAACCCCAAATCCTCAACCATAAACCCTAAACTCGAAACCGTGCACAGCCTAGATCCTCGACCCTAAGTTGGGAGGGAAAGACAAGGGGAGGAGACCTCTCGGCTTGTAGTGGAGTTAAATATGGAGTCACCAAGCTGAAGCTTGCGCTTCTTCTTGCTTGTTGACGTCACCGTAGCCACGTCCCCCTCGCCTTGATCTGCCATGGCTTGGAGAGAGGATGAACTTCCTCGAAACTTTGCGTTAGCAGGAGAACTGCACGAAAGCACAATTTCGTGGATTATGCACCCACTGGGTGTAGGCCTGCAAAACGAGCTCGTCATCAATGTCTGGCCAAGCGCACTCTCCGGTCGAGTCAGTGCCATCCTCCTCAGCCTGGGCCTAGGGCTTAGGGTTTTTTAAGACTCTGCGTGAGGGTCCAGTTTTCAGGATTATAATCTATTGAGGTCTATATTGGGGTCCCCCTGTTTATGGAGACTACCATACAACTGTTTGGTTTAGTGTTTTGGGTTTAGGGTTTGGGCGTTGCGGTTAGGGTTTAGGGCTCAGTGGTTGTGGGCGTGGTCAAGGTCTAGATTCCAGGTTATGAAGCCTAGGGCTTAGGATTCAGGAAGGCTTTGCCAAATCTTGAAACCTAAACCCTAAACCCTAATCCCCCTAAACCCTAACCCCTAAACCCCTAAACCCTAAACCCCTAAACCCCTAAACCCTAAACCCTATACCAGACAGCACATAAATCCTGACCCTTCACCTCGAAGCGCCAAATCCCTAGATCCGAGGTTTAGGGCTGAGGGTTTAGGGTTATAGTCCCCCCTAAGTAGATAGAATATATGGCTTTTGGTATATCATAATACGATCCCCATGTACCCCATATTCTATCTACTTAAGGGGGACTATAGCCCTCAACCCTAAACCCCTAAACCCTAAATAGCAGTTTCCATTTTCTTTTCCATTATCCCAACATAACCCATATAACCCCTGTATCTACTTAAGGGGGCCTAAAACCCTAAACCCTAATCCCTAAACCCTAATCCCTTAAGGGGGACTATAAACCTTAAACCCTGGGCAGTCATCAAAGCATTAGCACTTCTGCCTTTGCACCAGCTGCGGCCTCCTCCTCGCCATCCACCTGCAGTTCCCCCAATGTCTTTGGTTTTGGACCCTAAACCCTAAACCCTACACCCTAAACCCTAAACCCTAAATCCAAAACCCTAAACCCTTTTCCCCTTTTAGGGTTCAGGCTTTAGGGTTCAACCTGTACTTCTCCGATGCTTTGGGTATGAAGTGCTTTAACGCTTAGGATGTTGAAGTTTAGAAGGAAAGGCTGGGTGCTTAGTTTGTGCCTAAGGTGTTGTTACCTTCGTTGTACTATTGCTTCTGCCAGGCTACCTCTGCTCCCCCTGATATTCAACTCCCCCACCCCCTTACATTCCAAATATCCCATTACTTACAATGGACCATGGTGGACATAATTTACAAGGGGGGATGGGATTACTCTTGAGGACCAGGTGCCGGTTAGCCTTAGTTGCCCTTGCTAAAAACTCAAGTCTGCCCAGGAAAAAGCTTCTGCAAGCTGGGTTTAGGGTTTAGGGGTTTAGGGTTAGGGGGTTTAGGGTTTAGGGTTTAGGATGTGGCGAGGGTGCTGTGTGAGCTCATGTGACTATGTTCCAGGATGGGCTATGAGACCTCAAAGGGCCCTTAATCTACCCCTAAACCCTAAACCTAAAACCCCAAAACCCTAAACCCTACAACCCTAAACCCTAAAACCCTAAACCCTAAAACCCCCAAACCCTAAACCCATAATGGTTATGTGTATGGCCGAGGATGCGACACTTGCACAACTGGACATGCACAAGTGGTTGGTGCCAGGCTGGCTGTCATCAAGCACAAGGCGGTTCAGGGTTTAGGGTTTCCGGTATGATGAGAGCGAACATGGAACCCTAAACCCTAGACCCTACGCGTGCTTCCTCATTCTTCATATAAATATGGGCTTAAGGTTTAGGGTTCAGGGTTGAGGGTTCAGCACGCCAGACATCACGTGTGCTACCACTGTAGCAGGCTTACCTAGTTTGTGCACGAGACAATAATCTCGACAACGCTCCATGTGGTTCTATATGGAAGCCAAAGCCACGAGGCTAGTATAGCACAAATAATAGAAGCTATAGTCTAAGCTCCCAGCATCCCCCTTAATAACTCCTATAATACTCCCCTAAATAATCCAACAAAAACCGCCTTCAAGGACTTTAGACTATAGCTCATATACAAGCCTGACAATCAATACTCCCTCAGGATCAACACTTGCTCGGTCCCTGGAAAATGTGTTACTCGTTTTTGGTTTTTAGGGTTTAGGGTTTAGGAAGGTGGGAAGTCGTGCGTTGTTGGGTGGAAGCATTTTTGTAAGTTTGGAGAGAGAGCTAGTTATGGTAGTTTTCCTAAATACAATGGGATTCCTATTTCCGGTCAGCCCTACCCATAAACTTCTCAATGGCTCTATATAACCTCTATAAAGCCTATGTTCTTTATAATATCACCCTATGTAACCTTATATAGCCGCTGGCTAGATATCGGAGGAGTCTACATGATCAGAAACGTATTGAGGAACACTGAGGTGGTCTGCAAGTCATTGTATTCATGGATGGATAACCACAGGGCTTAGGGTTTAGGATTTAGGGTGGTGGAATTCACTTACCGTTGTTCTAAATCCTAAACCCTTAACTCAGGAACTGCATCCCAGGACTTGAATGATTAAAGTTTGCACCCCGGTGGTGTAGAGAGGATGACCACAATAAGAGCTTTAGTGTATATAGTCCCCCCCGAAGTAGATAGACTATGGGGTATATGGGGATCTTATTAATCAGGACCATTTCTAAATCATGTGATAGCATACAGGTCCTAGATTTGGGGGCTGGGATTTTCAATCTAAACCCTGGACCCTAAACCCTACACACTGAGCCAAAACCCTAAGCCTTAAACCCAGATGGCCAAACCTCCTCTCGCCAGTCCCCTCTTTGTCGCTTCGTGGAAGCCTAGGGACTGGAGGTCTTAGGATTTCTCTAGGCAAGCCCTAGACCCAAAACCCTAACCCTAAAGCTTCGGGTTTCGGGTTTAGGGTTAACCCTAAAATTTGGTACTTAAATTGCACCCAATGGGCGCCCAAGTGGGCTGATGAATAGTTAATTGGGGCACAAATCGCCACAGGACGCTGCTCAGGACCTGCTCGCACATGAGCTACTAAACTCCTAGCATCTACCTTTATAGCCGCTATAATAGTTCCCTATAAAATCCCCTATATAACCACCCTTCACGGAATTTAGACTCTAGCTTACATTGACATAAGGTTTAGGGCTCAAGGTCTTTCCCTTGAGCCCTATAAGCTCCAAACCCGAAGTTTCTGGAATTAGACTTTGGACAAGAAACCCGAAACCCTAGGTTTCCGGCTGGTTAAGGGTTTAGGGTTTAAGGATTTAGGGCTTATAGTGGATAGGACTAGGGTGTGAGGGTCTATAGGGGTTGGGGGCTTTTTTGAAATCCTAAAACCTACATTTCGGGTTCGTTCCAGGGCTTGAACACCTCTAGCTGCAGGGGAAAGTCATCATACCTGGACCCTATGAGGATTGCGTTTAGGGTTTAAGGTCTTATTTCGTGGCGAGGTCCTCCGTTTTGTGGCATGTATGCCGAGAATTCGGGCACCGTATGGTCCAGAAACATTGAGGGGCTCTCAATTACCTCAAACCAGATGTCTGGCTGTTATGTAGTATGTCAGGGTTAGATTATATGTCAGACAAGGGCTTAGGGCTTAGGGTTTAGGATTTGGGGCTTAGGTTTTAGGGCTTAGATTGTAGGGCTTCGGGTTTAGGGCTTAGGGTTTAGGGCTTAGGGTTTAGGGCTTCGGGTTTAGGGCTTAGGGTTTAGGGTTTGGGCAACAAACCAGGGGTTGTTCTCAAAGCCGAGGCCATCAGGTCAGGTCCCCTTTCAGGGCTCCCAATAGACATGATAAGAAACCGTCTTGAGAAACTTGTCATGTCAACTGGGTATCTACCTGGACCCTGGATGTCCTATCTTTTTTTAGGGGATCTACCCTAGAAATGTAGAGGACAGAACCCCGAAAAGGAAGGACATCCAGGGTCCAGGTAGAGCTACTTCGCCTTGTGAACTCACATGCCCCTACCAAGCTTGGAATCTTCAGCAAAGCTTCACAAGGGCTTCAGCCGCCAAACAGGTTTACTCTCGGAGGAAGGCTTTTCCAGAGAACAATACTCCTAGGCATGTAGGCGCTGAACGGTCAACCTTCTACCAAGTTCTTAACCCTTGGTGCTAAATACCTAGCGCTATATCCAAAAACCTGACTTAAAAATCCCTAACTTATCAATCTCAAATCCTGAAACAAACCCACCATAAGCTTCAAACGGTTTGGATTGCTGTAACACCTCCTTGTCTACTTATCTTAACTAGGATACCCAGCAAAACAAGGTCTCCGTTTTTGGGTATGACCCCGAACAATGAAGAAGGTCTTACTCAACCAACCCCATACACCTCAAACCCTAACTGAGTAGCTTTTTTTTTGATGGTTAAACCCAATAAGGTTATATTCCTTATATACGATGCTATACCCCAAAAGGATCATATAATCTTACTCTCTATTGGGTACCATAGTATCCCCAAATACAATATTACTCAACTGCAAGTCCTGAGCCCTAAATTCTCTGGGTCCGCGACGCCCAGCGCAGCGCCAAAGTGGCCGCCGATTCGGCGCTTGCTTGCAGAGCCTTGAAGATGATACACTGTGTTTAGGGGTTGAGGGTTTAGGGATTTAGTGTTTAGGGATTTAGGGTTTAGGGATTGAGTGTTTAGGGATTTAAGGTTTAGGGATTTAGTGTCTAGGGATTTAGGGTTTAGGAATTGAGTGTTTAGGGATTTAGGGTTTAGGGAATTAGTGTCTAGGGATTTAGGGTTTAGGATGTAGGGTTTTGGGATTTAGGGTTTAGGGAATTAGCGTTTGGGTGTTTGAGGTTTAGGGGTGTAGGGTTTAGGGATTTAGGGTGTAGGTAGGGTTTAGAGTAAAAGGTTTTCGGATTGAATTTCGGGGCTTAGGAATGTAGGGCTTAGAGTTCAGGGTCTAGGGCTGGCTGAGGGTTTAGGGCTTGAGCTGTTTGTCCCAAACTAGAATTTAAGCCCTCAAGGGGTCCTTCGCCTTTGAGATCCTATGCCGCCAAGTCACTGCTGCATTCCGGCGATTGTCCCCCGTAAGTAGATAGAATATGGCAGTGGGTCTTATATTATAATAAGATCCCCGTATACCCCATATTCTATGTACTTAAGGGGTACTATAGGTACCGGAGATTTCCTTATAATCTCAGACCCCAAGCCCCTATGTTGGTTGGGGCAAGAGTGGATTCGAAGGCGAATCACTCCCGCAGAGATGCAGAAACAACATGCAACCAACTCATTTGAGGGGAAGCCCAGATTCGAACTACTACCAAGCAAAGTTGGGATTTCGGCAAACCCTGAACCCTAGACCCTAAACCCTACTGTGAAGCAGCAGTACGCGTAACATGGTAGCAGCAAAAACCCTGAACTTGCTGCTCGCCGATGGTTCAGGGTTTAAGGTTTAGGCTATAATAGGGTGCACCTCAAGTAGACCCCCCAAAGGCTATAATCCTTTGGATAGGAAGCCCCCAAACAAGTACCCCTCATTTTTGGGATACTAAATAAATCACTACATAATCCCAGTTTGCATTGTATTTTCCATTTTCTTTTCCATTGGATTCTCCATTTGAGAAGGTAATATCCCCTAAACCCTAGACTTGACAGGAAATGAAGGAATGATGCTCGTAGCGGTACAAGTCATAGCACCCAACCCTGAACCCCAACCCTTTTTCCCAATCCGTAAACCCTAAACCTTACCTGGACCCCAAAAGTATGCAAAATAATTGCCTTTTTAGGCTGTTTTCAAAGGTTTAGGGCTATTATTTTACATACTTTTGGTGTTTAGGTAAAGCTTTTTGGACGGTTTCTGAGACTAGGGTTGTCTTGGGGGCCCTAAATCCCTAAAGCCTAAACTTTTTTCAGAGTTTCCTGAACCAGGCTTCACATGGGACCCTCGTCATATATCTAGGGATTAAAAAGAGATTCTGGTGGCCCCGCACTAAGGGTTTAGGGTTTAGGTCTAGGGTTGAAGTAAGGATTCTACAGAGGCAGTTTTGGTAAGCTCCATTAATACGGGGGCCTAAATAATGACAAAGTATGGTCCTGGGTTCCTTGTATAATCAGGGTATAGGTACCTCAAGCAGACCTCATTGAATAATGTGGGCAATTGCTCTTCAGGATAATCCCTACAAACTCTTGGCAACACACAGTTTCCACTTCGTTGTCCCTTTTCCTTTCTCTTCCATCATTGGCGAATTTTTTGGTACTTGTTCAGCCCTAAACCCTGAACCCTAAACCCTCAACCCTGAATAGTAGTTTCCATTTTCTTTGCCAGTGTCCCAATAATATGATCCCTGTATAGCCGAAACCCTCAACCTTTTCAACACGAAAACCCCAAGGCTGGGTCAAAGGCTCATCCTGGAACGGAGGCCGTGCAATGGACCACCAGGTCACACGCTGCGTGGCGGGAAAAGGTGAATAATTAGGACAGACGATACAAATTCGCAAAGGCTCCTTTAGAGCCTATAGTGAGGACTTTACTATTTAGGGGTGTAGAAGATGGACCCGCGATTTTTGGGAGATCACCACAGTATGAAGCTCGGGATAGAGTTGAGATGTATGGTTCGAGGCTTACGGCCCGGGATAAACATGGGGTCACCAGCTTCCTCACGGGGATATGCTCTACAGTTTTTTTCGGAGTGCATGACGCTTTCAGTCTTCTGGCGCAACTTCAAACCTTGAACCCCTAAACCCTAAACTTTAACGCACCCTATAATTAGAGATGACATGAAGAATCCCCGATTCTCGGGACCTTCAATCCATTAAATCGTGTGTCATCAAGCTGTTTGTTGGAAAATGCTGAGGCAGTTCCTGCATTGAACATTCTGGACATGTTCAGGTCTACTTCTGCCGTGCTTGGTAGGCTGCCGCGCCAGCATGTTTTTGAAGCATGATCATATTGGGATAATGGAAAATAAAACGGAAACTACTACAATGAGGTTATATAGGGTTATAAGCACCTTCAGCCATGAAACCAGGCAAGCATCATTTAATGACGAAACGAAGGGGATTGGTTGGAGAAGCGCTTCGTGGGGGAATCCCAACCCTAAACCCTCGATGCGAAAAAAACCATACACATAGGGACTAGTCTAACATTCATTTGAAGGACTACGAAATTGCCCTTGGGGGAAAGCTCCGGCACGACGGATAAAGTGGCTCCCATACTGCTCAGTTCAGAAGAAGGTTATGCAGGGATCAGGGTTTGGGGCTTAAGGTTCCCGCTTCAGGGCTTGGGTTCAGGGTTGAGGGTGTAGGGTTTAGGGTTGAGGGCTTAGAGTTTAGGGTTTCGGGTTCAGGGCGTAAAGTTTAGGTTTCAGGGCATCGGGTTCAGGGTTTAGGGACTGCTAACCCAAGAACAAGTGGTACTAGTACTGCTCTTGCAATTATAACCGTATTGAAATCTTGAGGGGCTTACCATTTGTGTCATACGTACGGTGATACTTGGGTTACACTTAATGTTGACGTTATGTTAACAATCCCCTGCGAGATTGCAACATCCAAATTCCAGAACGTAATTACAAGCCCTTCAGTCTGCCAAAACGCAAAAATTTGGAAGCGTCGGAAGAGCAATGTGTACCCCTGGCTAATACTGCTACTGGCTACGATGACTGGAGCTTCAGCTCATGGACCCGGATACCCTTCATTACGGAGGCTCGGGCCCAAATCCTGGGGGGAGGGGTTCTTATTCTGAGGTGAACATTACTCTGAACCACCAGGTAGATCACTGCAGGAATCTCTACAAGGACCGAAATCAAAAAGCTACACTCCCCGTGGTTTTGGGCATTGGAATTTTAGCCCCATCCCCCAATCATCTCAATCTTTGCATACTGCTGGCAAAACATCAGTGGTACCTTTGTTGGGAATCTGGGTTTAAGGCTTAGGGTTAAGGCACAACCAGTAGATGCTTTTGGGCTAAACAGGCACGACCCCTGATAAATGCCCAGTCGGATCCTGAGCCCTAAACTCTAAACATTAAACCCTAAACCCTAAACCAGTCTGATCCTGAGCAACACAATTTTTCCACGCCGGTCAATAGCGGTTTTTATTCTGCAAAAGGAGCCGCTTCAGACGGGAACCTTTCCTCACCAGGTGAGTAGCGGGTTTATTGGTGGTTAAACCCAGCAAGATTCTATTCCTTATATAAGATACTATACCCAAAAGGAGGATAGATTGTTGGTGGTTGAACCTAGTAAGATTCTATTCCTTATATAAGATACTATACCAAAAAGGAGGATATATTTTCGGTGGTTGAACATAGTAAGATTATTTTCCGTATATAAGAAATACTATACCCCAAAAGGAAGATATAATCTACTCTTTATTGGGTACCTCAGTATCCCCAAGTAAAAAACTACTCAGGTGATGTTTACTGCTATGCACTCGTGATTTCCATGTTACCAATAATTCCCTAAGGGTCCAAGGACCCAGATAATTAATGGGGTTCCTTTAAAGGGGATCGGGGGATACATAGGGTTTAGGGTTTAAGATCCAAGGACCCCCAAAATAGGATTTTAGGGCCCAAATACCAATAATGTTTTAGTATTTGGGCCCTAAAACCCCGAATATTTGGGTCCTTGGATTCTTAGAGATTGTCAGAGACTATGCGATATTCTCGCTGAGAACTTGTGGAGTTTTCCTTCTCTAGCATCTGACCTCACCACATGGGCACCGATGCAGTCACCTGAAGTCCGCAGAAGCCCTACATCTACATGCACTCATTTAAGCCAACAACAAAACCCTACCTTATGTCGGGCAAGAATCGCAACAGGCCTTGTAATCCTGCACACCTTGGGGAGGACAGGTCATAATCAGGTCATATTGCTTGGGAAGAAATACTGCACCACCCTCAGCACCGCAAACCCTTGGCACTACGGTACGCCATCCTTTTTCCCTATACCTTTAGTATAGTTGGTAGCTTGCTTAAATGAGGCGACCCCAATATAGACCCCAAAATACTCTAATCCTTATTATAGGTACACCCCCTCCTCCTCAAAGGTACCCATCAATTTGGGACACACCACTCCCCAGTTTTTTTTGAAGACATCATTGCACTTCCCCCCACCCCAACCCCCAAAAACAGCGAAGGATTCCATATGTATCTATATATATATAAACATATATATATATACCCAGACTAAACCCTGAACCCTAAAAAGCTGAATCCCGAACCCTTAGCCCTTCACTTCCAACCCTAAACCCTAGGCATCCTGTTTGGCAGGGGCCCTACTGACCCCCTTGTGGATTGTCAATTGTAAACGGGGGCTCCAGTCAGGCTCTCTATGCTGGGATTTCTCAAAATCACGCCAATTGGGCACTTGTTTTGGTTTCGGGTCTAGGGTTTGGGTTTAGAGTATTTAATGTCTCCACCGCCCTGTAAAACTGGTATATAGGACTATAAGAGAGCCCTAATATATTCACTGTTATTCCTTACGACTGGGGGGTCCTCAAGTATTCATTGTTCTTCTTTTTACGCTTTGGTAAGACCACTGAATAGTAAATCCACCGCATTCTGCGGTCACAGCAGATTATTGGTTATTGGATAGAATTTGATGATACAATGGGATGAGGCTGCGTCTGAATCAAAATGCCTGGGGGGAGTGTTGTGTCCAATATCATTCTTGATTTGAGATCAGGGTTCTGATCTCAAATTTCTTCAATCAAGGGGCACTTCTAAAGATCCGGGGGATATTCAGAGCCCTTTAGAAATTCCAGGGTTTCTCTTCGGGTGTAGCTCCCTGGTTTTCATTACATAGTATGGAATGGAGAGCAGCGTTCTGAGAATGATAACACAAAGCGACTATCACAGGGCTCCGAAGCTTTGAGGCTTTGAATGGCAGGTTTTGAGAAACTCCCATGAGCCTCCGCAGAAATTTTGCGGGACTTCGGGCAGAGATCCTTCGTTCATGGGGAGCGGCGTGTTTGTAACCCTAAACCCTAATCCCTAGACCCTAGGGATTTCTTCCTAGAAGACTGGGATACTCAAAACCCGATCCCGAGCCCTGCCAGGGGATTGGGAATTGCTCTTAAGACCCTGGGGTTTAGGGTTTTGGGTAGTGGGGTTTAGGCTAAGGCTGAATATACCCTCCTCGGTCCTAGGGTCTAAGGGTTTAGGGTCTGAATACACCCCTCCTAAACCTCAGAACAAATGTTATTAGGGTTCAGGGTTAGTAGGAAAGAAGGGTGTGTGTGTATATATATATAGATACTGAGAAAGGGTTTAGGGCTTAGGGTTTAGGGCGTAAGGGTCTAGGGTTCCGGGTTTCAGGGCATACACGAACGGGCTCAGGGGGGAAGTTTTTTGCAGGCTTAGCCTTCAAACTTGAAGAAGTGTGGTTCATACGCTGGGTACTGCCCCCCCCCCCAGTAACAATCTATATTAAGGGTCCTATTAAGGGCTATATGTAGCCATGTTATAGTTATTATCCAGCTGTTACTGAGGGGGGCAGTACCCAATTCATACGCTAGTTCATAAGCTAAAGCTTTCGCTTGAAGGCCCCTAGGAGGTTTTCAAAATACAAATGCGTTTAGGGGTGCTACTGTAGAGAATGAACATCGAGTTGTACAATCGCGCGGGGCTCAAAATAATAGGGTAAAGGAAGGTGGGGTATAGGAAAAACGCCCCAACTGAATGGAGTCTACAATGAGGTACCTTTCACCCACCTCCTTCATCCCAATTTTCGAACCCCCAAGACTAAACCAAACCCTACACCCTCTAAACCCTAAACCCTCTAAACTCTGAACCCTCTAAACTCTGAACCGGTGCGGCTTCTGCTCTGCGCCACGAATGGCATGTTTGGAATGGGTTTCGGCTATGGGGGTTCCAGGCTGAAAGCTTGGGATGGGGAAAAGCTACAGTTACATTTCCAGGGATCTGTAGGTGCCGGCACATCCTGCGTCCAGCAAACCTCCTAAACCCTCTAAACCCTAAACCCTAATCCCTAATCCCAAAAAAAACAAAGCTGAGCGCTAAATCCTTCACCTGAACCCACAGGCCGAAATGAGAGGCTGTGCGGGTTTAGGGATCAGTCCTCGGAGCACAGTGGCCCCCCGAACCCCTTAAACCTAAAACCCTAAACCCCTTAAACCCATTTATTTTGAATCATAAAACCGCGTCTTAACCCTGAGCCCGTGCTCTGAGACCCTTAACCCCACAAAAGCCGTAGAGAAGATTTGGGGTTTAAAGGTTTTAGGGTTGAGGATTTTTGGTTGAGGGGGTAAAACATACCATAAGAAGACCTCAAAATTGTATCGGTAATGATCTAGGCCCATATGATACACAAAACTTTATCGCCCTACAAACTCCTGATATGCCAAAGACGCCCGTGAAAGGGATCTACACCCTAGACCCCAAACCCTTACACCCCCTGAACCCCCAAATCCTAAACTCCAAAACCCTAGATCCTTAACCCCGAGACCCGAAAACCCTAAACCCTAGACTAGCGCACAAGCCCTAAGGGTCCAAGGACCCAAATAATAGGAATAGGATTGTAAAGCCCAAATACCATCAATAGTACAGTATTTGGGCTTTACGGCCCCATTCTTTGGATCCTTGGACCCTATATATCCCCCTATAACCCCTTTAAAGGAACCCCATTATTCGGGTCCTTGGACCCTTAGGGGAGCCTATAACTGCTTAGGATCTCCGCAGATCGACAAGCAGCCTAGACCTCCACTGTGGATCTCAGCGTGGTCGTAGTGGCGGAAGGGTTATATGGTTAAGGGGTTAAGGGTTTGCAGTTCAGGGTTCAGGGTTTAAGGGGTTTAGGGGTTAGGATTTCATTAGGGGGTTTAGGGCTTAGGGTTTTAAAGCCTTGTCTGGGATCCACAGTTCAGTTCCCTACGCGAACCGCGGAAGAGTAGGATACCAAACAGGGACTTCTCCAAGTGGCGGCCCTTTTTACGCGTGGCAGCTTATTCCTGTTTAGATGAGTAGTGTTTTTTTGGTGGTTGAACCTAGTAAGATAATATTCCTTATATAAAATACTATACCCAAAAAGGAGGATATAATCTTACTTTATGTTGGGTACCATAGTATCCCCAAATAAAATACTACTCAGATGATGCTAAGCCCTAAACCCTAGACCCTCAGCCTTGATGCGCATCTTGCCCTATGCTCAAAAGGAGGAAAGTCAGACAGCAAAAGCGGCATTAGGACCTCTCTGATCGGCGAACAAGAATGATTCCCGAAAAGACAAAGCCAAGTTAGTCTGCATTTCAGGGTTTAGTGTGAAGCTCCAGCGCCCGGCCCGAAACCGTAAACCCTGTACCAGGGAGTTCAGGGAGCATGGCTGTGTACTCCTCCATGAATAGGCTTGGGCCCAGAATCATGAATCCTCGTTTTCTGGACTATTCTTGGTACAAGTCACAGCCATATGAGCTATAGTCTAAACTCCTTCAAGCGGGGTATATAGGGGAATAATGGATAGTAAGGGGGATACTAGGAGATTTGACTATGGCTCATATGGATACGAAAGTGTGATCGGCGTGGTCTTATTGCGTAGATTGACGACATGGATCCACACTTAGTTTATCTCCGCGTCCCAAGTACACCCGCAAGTACATACCCCAAACCCTAGGAAACATTGGTATAGTTGGCAAGGCTTCCTCCAATTCCCTAAGCCCTGAACCCTGACTCCAATCTCCTCACGAGCGGCAGGCATGGGACCCCAAACCCCAAACCCTAAACCTTAATAGTAGTTTCCATCTTCTTTTAGAAGATCCCAATATATCCCCTACTTAACCCCGAAATCCCAATATAACCCCTATATAACCCCCATATACCAATAAAACCTAAACCCAAAAAATGTTGAGCAAGTCCGGCAGCTAAGTGTTTCGATGAAATGGATACCGCTGAGGCCTGATGACAATGAAAAGCCTGAACCCTAAATCCTTAACCCAAATTCCCTACCAATAACCCCCTAAAGCCTGAGCCCTAATCCCTAAATCTTTAGTAAATTCTCAGCCCTAAATCACCCCAATCCCTGTGGTGTGTAGCCCCTTTGGTGGCCCCGAAAATCCAAACCGCTCTGCAGTGACCTGATCAACTTCCATACCTACGCAAGCCGCCACCCTTCCAAGGTCCCTTGAACCGGGAGTCATCCATCCCCCATTCGAGGGGTGCCCCAGACTGTACCCGCGCTATGCGCCCAAAGGTCAGTCTCTGAACCGCATTGGCTAAATGTTGAGGGCTAGGGCTCACCAGGCTCGCAGTACAACTTTAGATATCCTGCAGACACATCAAATTGGCCCCCGGGCAATATCGGGTACCTTCACCAAACCAAGATGGAGCTCCATATGAGCTATACTCTGAACTCCGAAAAGGGGGATTATATAGGGGACTATATAGGGGAATATTATAGGGTATATTAAGGGAGATACTAGGAGTTTAGACTACAGCTCATCTTGAGCTACAGTCAAGAATTTCCTACACAAGTCAATGGACCCGGGCTCCTTATCAGGGACTGTGTTAGGGACTATACTAAACTGCAAGAGGGATCCCTAACCCCCTAACCCTAAACCCCCAAACCCTAAACCCTAAACCCTAAAGCCTAAACCCGTAGCTCATATGCCCCGCTGTTGACAGGAGAGGTGTCTGTACCAAAGTCTCGTGTAGGGGCCTATGAATGGGAGTTTCCCAAAATTAGGGGTACCATGTTGGGGCTCCCAATATTAAGGATTACGTATAGGATTTTGGGTTCTATATTGGGGTCCCCCTATTTAGGTAAAGTATCATAAGTAGTTTGGGGAGGTGACTTCGTGTTCTACATTGCCGATCTACTGAGATACAGCCTAAGCCACAAACTTACTACATGGGGTACCATCTCTTCAGAATGGACCATTAAGAAGGGACTCGCACTTTCACGGAGTCGAAGCGCAGCAGCTTAGTTCATGAAGAGAATGACGAGCAATGAAAAAGTTGCTGCTCGAACGCAACTCTAAACCCCAAGCCCTACACCCTCAACCCAAACCCTAACACGTATGTATACAACGGCCCATCCCATCCGGTAACGTTCGGAGACCCCAAGATACAAACTCCATGCCAAGCCTTAACCCTCTCCCCAAGTTCCATGTAGCCAAATATTATATACTTGGGCCCTAAAAAAGTTATATGGGACTCATTATGAGCCTTAAGTAGATGCTCTAGCTGCATGGACCTTCTGGGTCTATATCCCTCGGTAACCCGTCTGGAATAACTCTACATCCTGAATGCCTTCATAGCGGAGGACTCATAACTACCCCATGAGATGGAACTCATGAAAGATATCTTTGGGAGCTCCTTAAACGCGGTCATATAGGGGATTCTTTCGGGGACTACTATAGGGCGTATTAGGGGGGATGCTAGGAGTTCAGACTGTAGCTCATATAGGGAGGGTTTTGAGCAACTCCGACTAGACGTGTAGGGCAGGCATACAACGGTGCTCTCGCGTCTTCCCGACATTGGTTCAGATCACAGCCTTTGGACCAAACTTCTCCCATGGTGCTCAAGGGGAGTGGGAGGTCCTTTCTCGCAAGTAATGTAGGCGCCTAAACAATTCCCAACAATGGATGCGGAAAAGGAAACCGGGTTTGCAGAGATTTTTCTCAGCTCTCCCATACAAACTTCAGGTCTAGTTGACCATGTGCTACTACAAGGAATCTAGGACCGTAATGTCGGTAGTTATTTGGGGTTTTCCCAAAATTAGGGGCACCACTTTGGGGGTCCCCATAATAAGGATTATCGTATTTTGGGGTCTATATTGGGGTCCTGTTTAGGGAAACTGCTGCTTGGGCTCTACCGTACAGTCAACCTGACGTAGACGTATAGTCCCCCTGAAGTAGATAGAATACAGATGATATGGGCATCTTATTATAATATACCCAAAGCCATATTCTGTCTACTTAAGGCGGACTGCAGACAGTCGAAAGGTTTTCCCCTCAACGCTAGACCCGACGGCTTAGGGGCCCCTAAACAGGTTGGAATGTTTAGGGTTTAGGGGAAACTTTTGGGGCCCTCAACCCTCAACCTACGGCGATGCTTTTGAAACATCCGGACACGTAAACAACCGAACAGGTATATTATACCACTTCTGCAAAGCATGGCGTCCGGCCGCCCACAATTAAAACATCTGGAATTGAATCTAAACAGGAAAACATCCGGATGTAAATAGATCTTTTATACTACCTCTGTGGCACGTTGGGGTTGGCCGCCCTCCACTTATTTGAAAAATGTCACCGTACTGTTGATACTACAAAGCCAGATGACCGTCGTATACCATGGTACCAGATTTCTCAAGATATAAAGCACCTCAGGGTTTAAGGTTTAGGGTTAAGGTAAAGCCACAATTTTAGTATCCACCGTAGGACTTAGGATCTAGAACCTACGGCACATTTCCCATATCTCGCTGAATCTTACCTTCGAGAAAAACAAGGCTCAGCCCCCCAGTCTAAGGTTTAGGGTTTAGCGTTTTGAAAGGCTTAGTTTAGTTTCTCAAGCTTCAAACCGGGCCGTGTAGTAGGGGCCTACTCAATGAGAGTAAGGTTATACGGCAATGCCCTTCGGAACTATTCAGGCTTCTATGTCAACACACCTCAAGCCTTCTGTTTGATCCAGACGGTCGGTTCTCAAGGCAGGTAGTACAATAAGTCCACATGCTAATAAACCACAGTAAACACACCAGCCCCCTGACAGCACATGTTCCCCACACAAGGCCGGGAACGTTTATTACAACAGGGGTGGGGCCAACAGTGTACAAGATGATGTAGGTCCCAAAAAGTGTAGGATTTCCTTCACCTGTTGTCACTGTGTATCTTGACTCTTCCCCGTGTTCCATACATTCTCCTTGATGCAAATTCAATTGTCGCCCGTACCGAGGAGCGACCCTACACAAGCCGAAAGGGCTGGAGAAAAACTCCACATTGATATCTGTCGCCAAGCAAATGTGCTTGAAACGACTAGCAAATAACATCAACGGTAAATCCTGCATCACAACCCGCATATCATCCCCTAACCCTAAGTCCAAATGCGCGTATCAAGTAGATCCAAATTTTGAAAATGGCAAGTGAGCAGTCCATTTCCATCTCCCCGAGCAGCGGTGAAGAACGCAAGCTCATCTAGATCATTGTTTATAACATATGAGGAGTTGGAGTGCTGAGAGGCTTGTAGGCTTCACTGCACCTTTCCAACAATGATCCAGTCATGTTATGCCTATGCGTGGTGGCAGGAGATAGTCAGGCAGAGTAAGGAGTCTTCTGAAGGTGTCCAGGGCTGTACTGCAGAAGTTGTAAGTCTTAGGAGGACCCCCCACCCTGTAATAGTGGTATAATAGGAATACAAGAGGACCCTAATATAATCCCTATTATCCCCTATAGTCACTATTACTGGGTGGGGGGTCCACCTAATGTAAGCCCCAG
>CAJNIZ010046412.1:30255-40373 GCA_905231905.1 Symbiodinium pilosum | reverse complement strand
CACCAATCAGAATGAAGGCCACAGCAGCCTTTGTTGAGGGTTTAGAGGTTTGGGGGTAAGGGTTTAGGGTTTTGAGTTTAGGTTTTAAAGTTTAGGGTTTAGGGGTTAGGGGTTTGAGGGTTTTGGGTTTAGGGTTTAGGGTTTAATGGTTTTACAGGACATTGGGGGGCTTCAGGGGGTTTAGGGCTCCCTAAATAATGGTGTCCATGTGATTTTCTATTATCCACAAAAAAAATCCCTATAATAATCCCTACGAGTGTATTACAATATCAGGGTTTTGAGGGGTCAGGGGTGCTTTGATTCAGGAGTCTGGGGATTTGGGTTCCGAGCTTCTGGAACTGCAGTGTTCTTTTTTCGGGACCGTTCCACGGTAAACCCTAAACCCTATAGCCCCAAAACCTATTCCATTATATGCGTGTGTGTGTGTATATATATATTTTTTTTTCTAGAGTTCCATACGACCTATAGTCTAAACACCAAATATCCTGTAGTACCCTCTATAATGGTCTAGAAAACTCCCCTATATAATCCCCTACACGACCCCCTTGGAAGAGTTTAGACTACAGCTCATATAACCCCTGGATTTGTTGCACTGCTTGCCGGGAAATGATGGGCTTTCCTGAGCCCTAAACCCTACTTGGAGGGTCACGGGGACTTCGACCCCAAACCCTAAACCCTAAACCAGTAAGTTAATCACGGAGACAATGGGGGTAATTGCCTGGCCTGCCGGATGATAAGTATACTTACCTTCCAACTTACTGGTTGTTAGTAGGGAATCAAGGAATAAAATCCCTCTATAGAAGCCCTATATACTGGATTCCCTTATTCCCTACTAAGCCCCAGTAAGCCAAGTATACCCCATTGACCAGGTGACGTCTTAGAGCTGCTTGTTGGGACGATCCTGCCTTGGGGCACCACTTACGAGTGCAGCCTTGCTGGCGCCTAGTGTGGAGGGGAGATTGAAAAGCGTCCCGGGAATAATGTCAGAACCTGTCAGAACCTTAAACAGACCGGACGCACTTTTGCGATTGCATTACCATGCAGAGTGACAATTGATGGCATGCGGGAGTTGTATAATGAACATTCAAAGGATCAAAATCCTCTACTCCCCTTTCAAGCATTAGCTCTGTTCTGCTAAGGCTAAACCCTCCCTTTGGGACCATCGCAGCTACATGGAGGGCTGGGTGCAGGACCGCGAAAGGGTGTGCAGTCAACACCTTTTGCGATTGTTGCCCTTGCTCTGGAGATTTGCTAGACTTGCACAATCTTGCAGTGTTGAAGGTCTCCGAGTCTGGAAACTCTGATGCAGAAATTGGGAAGATGCTCCTGTCCTTATGACGAACCGCACCCCTAATATTAGATGCTCCCCCTCATATGTATACCTATATATCTACATATCTATATATCATCTACATATCTATGTATCTAGTTATATATACATATATACATACATGCTATATTGGAGGGGGTGATTACTAGGGGGCGGAAGGGTTGATTATTTGGAAAATTATTTCTTCAGGTTGTTGCGTTGCGGATGTCTCCAGGCGTGAGGGCGCACACATGCTCAAAACCTAAATATAAGGCGCAGTTAGAGAATCTCTGGGCCTTCTAGGCATATGCCAAGCTTTAAGCGCTTGTAGTTGATCATGATTGTACACAGCTTTCTAAACCCAACCCCTAAACCTCATGCATTCTCCTATCCGGCACCACCGTAAAGGAGCTGAGCTCATCAGAGACTTCGATTTTTGGCATTTCATGACCTTCGGACCTCAAGAACCTCTTCAGCAAACACACCCGAGGCTGCAAGTAGCCCTTGACCAATCTTTTGGGAGGTTTGGGGTTTAGGGTTGGTTTGTTTGGATAGATATGTAACTCCGGAACCCCGAAACAGACATCCTCAAGGAACCCCACATACACACAACAAAGAACCTGAGGGTTTAGGTTTGAGGGACTTCAGTTACCTAACCTGACGCGGACTAAAATGGAGCCGCAGGTAGACTCTGGTTGTTGAAGGACAGGACCCGTTTTTGGCTTCCATATCAGGATGCACCCTCATGCTGCCAGAATACCTTGAAACATACCGTAAACCGCGGTCCCTCAACCCTATACCCTAAACCCCAAAACTCTAAAACGCTAAACCCTAAAACCCTAAAAACCTAAAAACCTAAACGCTACAACCCTCCTCGCTAAAGCACCTTAGGACCTTGAAATCTCAGAGCAAGTGGTGTTACCAGGCGATGGTGGCCCATGCCCTGCCTCAAGGAATGGAGTCCCCTAAAACCTTAGGCTGCAGGTTTTAGGGCTAAGGATCTAGGATTTAGGGCTAAGGATCTAGAATTTAGGGTTTAGGATTTTGGGGTTCAAGATTGAAGGCGGAGGGTTTAGGATTTGTGGCCGAGGGGCTGGGGTTCAGGGTTTAAGTTAGGAACCAAAAACAGACAAGATAACTTGCTTAGTAATTGTAGCCTAAGGTACCTCGTACCACACCAGGAGTCGAACAGATTCTTACTGCATTGGCACTGAGGTACATTCAGGTTCACATCAGCGTTTCAAGAAATTCCTGGTCTCTGTCGTGAGCCCCGATAAGAAGGATTAGCTTTTGCGCGTAGAAAAGCCGACACGCATTTTTCAAGATGTCCCATACAGAAGAACATGTGGTAGTTTCCCTAAATAAGGGGACCCCGATATAGACCCCAATATACTATAATCCTTATGATGGGGACCCTTGAAATGGTACCCCTTATCGATCTCTGTCTTGAGCCTTCAGTTATTCGGGGAAAAATGCCATGCAGATTCTTCTGTGGCGAAATTATCATGCAAGGTCAGGAATGCGGGACTATGCTTGCTAAGAGCCTGAACCTAAACCCTGTAAGTAAATCCATCAAAAATCCAAATGTTCATTTCATTGTGCGTCTGTCTTTCCCGTTGACTCTCCGCAATTGGGGAAATTCTATTGGTAAGAGACTTACTGCTCAGGATCTTACAGCCAAGCGTTGGAGAAGGGAGATCATCCTGATGCTACCTTGCCCTGGAACCTTGGCGAGAGTCAAGACTGTTCTGACTCTTACTACTATTATTATGCTTAATAATTAGTATTACACTTATTGCTAGTACTGGCTGTTGTTACTATTATTGTTATTACAAGTAGTATGATTGTTCACGATTGGCACTGTGGTTGTTATTACCGCGATTGGTTAAGCTGATAGGGTTTAGGCTTTAATTAAGGTTGAGGTTTGGTTCAGGATCCCAACCCTACACACTTACTTAACCTGAAACTTCCTTGAGGCATACGCATCGCCAGCCTCACACATCACAAGGCCGCAGGTTCCTCCAAGATCTCACTGCTCTCAGAATTCCAAACGCTCTTGGGCTGAGTGTTGAGGATGTTGGGGTCTCGGCTTTGGCTTTAGGGTCTTGGGCCGAGCATGAGGGTTTAAGGCTGAGGGAGTCCTATCAACCCCCTCCCCTTAATAGGGATTATAATAGGGATCCTAATATTTAGGCCCTTAAAAGGAAGGGGCTTATTAATCATGGGTCTACATTATATGTTCCTCTGAGTACGGCTTCACATTTGATGCCGACACACAAATCAGGCTCAAGGCCCATGCCTCACTTGAAGAACACGCATCTTGTACCCATGAGAAAGGAAACGCTCCTTCCCGAATCTGGACCACGATCTCTGCAATCTTTTTTGGATCCCTGGAACCAGGTATTCTTGAATAATTAGCCACTCAACCCTGATCCATACGTATTATGCAAGGCGCGAGAACAAGTTGCGCGTGCCCCCGGACAGGAACTCAAAAGGTAACTACAAAGCACTATCAATTTACCGCGTTTGAGTTTAATCAGCCTTAACCTTAAACCACCCAAGGGGCGGTCTGGGACAAGCCTTTTGGCTACGAGTATGCAACATGCATGTTGCGTGGAGGAATTCGCGATCCCCTGTGCGGCTTACAATCAGCGTGAAATGCGAAATGTGCAGCTGCATGCCCCGGGAATTCAAAAGGCCATGCGTAGCTTCTACAGGATATCAAGCTATGGGACAAGACCACTATTCCAATTGCAGGGTGCCAGTGTGCCCACCATGTAATCCCCTCCCCTGAGAATAAGCCCCTGCACCCTCTAACAATAAATATTCCCCCTTATACATACTGGTCTGGAGACAACATGCTTCCTCATGGGCAAACCCCTTGTCAGATCGTAGTAACTTTTAGACTCGTGGCTTTTGCCATACATGTGAACCGTATATGGGCGCTACATGTCAGAATTATGAAGCTTCCCTCCCCTCAGAAGACCTTAACTTAATAAGTTGCAACACTCGGGCTTTTGATCCTGCAAGGCAAGTATAAGGCTTACTGCTATGAAAGCTCAACATAGCACCTGCTATGGGATGGATGCAACTGCAGGAATGCCGGAAACGCGTGCACAGTTGGGTTTAGAGCTTGGGGTTTAGAGGCATTGCTCCACAGGGCATGACACTCGCACTGAAATTGGTGCGGAAGAAATCCGAGGATCAAGGCACAATGCTGCACAAACGTCGAAGGTTCAGATTTTACACACACTAAAAATATCCCGAAACCTTAATCCTAAACCTCAACCCTAACCTCATCTCCTTTGAATGCAAGGGAACTGCCCCTGTCGCCTTAGAATCCCTTCGCCCCGGACGATACGTAAACAACCTGTGCCCGCCAGCACCCCAAACCACAGACCCTACACCTTGAACAATTCCTTAGCGTAGCGCAACGATTTTGGAGGACATGCCTGCTCAGGGGTGTTGGCAATTAATCCTCAGCCTCACTTGTCCCGATGTTCATGCTACATGGGAAGGTGCCTTGCTAGCGGACATGGTTTTTCTAGTTTCTGTTCCTTCCTCAGGGGTCCTGACATGATGACATGGACCTGACTACTGGTGCAATTATCACGGAGGGACGAACTCTGAGAAACACTAACGCCACAACCTTGGACTCCTAACCCTGCTTGGAGGGTCAGGGGGACTTAGCAAATAGATTAATAACCCATCTAACCCAGATAGTAACCCCAAACATCCCCATTATTAACCTGGTTACTAAGCCCCCCTGATCTTCCAAGCGATAACCCAAGTTAAGGGGGAATCTAGGAGGGTCCATGGGGTGGGGTAGAGGAACCCACGAGTTAAATACCAACCATGATGGCTCAGCTTCTAAGTGTTGTAGGGCTACAGAAGCCGAATACCTCTCTAACGTCTAGCTCCATCATTGTGCACGCCTGGACTTCCAGAAACACGCAAAACAAACTAACTGTTCTATACGGTAGTGGCGTGGCTGCAGCAGCATCTACCACTGAAGCGGAGCAGTCTCTGGGAACACTGTGACGAAAACAAGACGCAGCTCTTCACAAAACTGGGTTGCTGCTAAGGAACTTAAATTAAGTTACCATAATAATAATGGGTATATATAGTAAATAATAGGGTTTCCCCAATATAGTAACTTAATTTAAGTTCCTTAACAGCAACCCAGAAAAAAGGGAAAGCCATGGTTTCATCTACAGCTCATACAGCCAGGACCACAACTCTTGGGGGTTACATTATATAGGGATTCCAGGGGTTATATTAAGGTTATATAGGGATAATGGGAAAGAAAATGGAAACCACTGCAAAGGGTTATATAGGGTATTTCAGAATCCTAAGCCCTAGGCCCTAAGTCCCAAGCCCTGCGGCAGCCACACCTTCCGCCTTCCGCCCAAAAGGGCGACCTTGGCTTAAACTTTCTCAGCCAGGAACCAGGCCGGTGCCTAGAATTTGAAGCTGAAGGTCTAGGCTTTGGGAGTTTAGGGCTAGGCGCCTAGAAGGGTGGCGGAACAAGATATGGTCTCTTTCGCCGAGCACAACACCTTAAGCCCTAAGTCCTAAACTTTCCCAGGTGTCTCTGTTACCTGGCTCCAAGCATCTGGACGTCTGGACGTGCCCTTCTTCGAAGACGGGCAAGAGGGATGGGTGCACCTCTTCCAAAACGACACAGAGAACCTCTAACACACCCGCGCGGAAACCCCGAACCAAGCCTCGGAATCCTGTACATGAATGAGAATTTGCAACTTGAACTTTCAGGCCTATGTGGACCCACAGCCTGAACCATCAAATCTAAGCAGACCCCAGACCCTAAACCCCTAACACTTAGGGTGCGGGGTGGTATTCAGCTCATCATCTGCCTCTTCTACGTGAACCCAATGCACCCTTTCACCCCTCTTACTTACTGGTTCTTAGTAGGGAATAAGGGAATATAGGTCGGCATTCTACAGGGTTTAGGGTTTAGGGTTGGGAATAAGAGAATGTATTTACAAGGATTATTATATAGGGAATATACTTCCGTATTCCCTACTAAGAACCAGTAAGCTTACCCGCACCGGGCACAACTTGCACCGAGCTTGTAGACGCCAGCTTGAAGAGCAGAGGATCGGATCAGCTTATGATAGCCATTTTCAGAGCCCGGTATGAAGTACTGTACAAAAACAAAGAATTGGGACTCTTCTCCTCTAGTCCTTTCACAGTTCTACAGGAGGTTCATACGCCCCCTAAACCCTAAACCACTAAACCCTAAACCCTAAACCTTTACTTGGGAAGAACACTCTTCCGTTCCGGATGAAGCCTATGGCCCTGGCAGGTGCAGGGAACTAACCTGTCAAGACACTTTTGAAGACCCCCTGAGAAGTGTTGTTTGGTAGTTGAACCTAGTAAGATAATGTTCCTTGTATAAACTATTGGGTACCATAGTATCCCTAAATAAAGTACTACTCCCCTGACCTTCTATCATCCCCAAAACCAGAACCCCAAAGCGTCTTCCGAGCGAGATCAAAGTTTCGTAGCTGATGCGTTTCGATTCTCTGCTATTTCAGCAGGCACTGCGCGTGATAGCTCAGCCACGGGACCCGCGCTTGCATCTGTTTGGAGGGTGCTTGGTGTTTTAGAACCTGGGATTTTTCGCTTTGATCTGGGATCAAATCCGAATCTTGGATGTAGAAACTAAATATGGACAGTAAGCCCAGCTCAAGAGCCTGATGCTTCAAACTGAGACTTCTAGCACATCCTACAGTAGCCCGGCCCCCTCTACTGTACAGGGGCCTAACAATTTCCATGTATCATTTTTGGGTTTTATTCGAGGTACCCTATACTATACCTTTACATTGAAAATAAACAAGAATGCCGCAAGCATGATATCGGTCGTTATTCTTACACAGTCCCTTTGAATAACCTATGCATAAACCCAGTCTGCGTTCCATTTTCCATGTTTCTTTGCAGCTTCATTCTCCCTATACACCCTGTATAATCCCAGCCCCTTGAAAGGGATTGCATGCCTCCAATTTCAAGCAGAATTCCGGAGCACCTGGGTCGAATGCCGTAGCAATTATGGAAAACCAAATCTACGTAGGTTGTGTACGAAACAACGAAACACTAGTGCTATCTATGATAGTAACTATGAGGTGATCGCCAGTATCCCTGAACCCTAAACCCTAATCAAACTGTAAGCAGTGGTGACTAGTAGTGGGCGGAGGCCGATAATCCAAACCCAGAACCCCCTTAAGCCCAGGAACGCGCAAACGGTTTAGAGTTCAGGGTTTAGGTTAGAAAAAGGCCTTTATGCAGTTGTACAAGGAAACCCACAGCCCAAAAACGTAAATGATGGTAGACCCAGCTCATGCCTTATCCTACAGAATGCAAGGGCCTACATAATTTGAATAGCGTTGTTGGGGGCAAACCCTCACGCACCTATGTTCAGATCATGCGGAAACCCCTAAACCCTCAAGATTCCACAGTAGGCTTATCTCTAAACCCAAAACCCCACATAAAATGCTAGTTTCCATTTTCCCTGCTATTCTATATATATATATATATTCCCTGTATAACCCTATATACCCCTACAATAATTTAATAGCTTCCATTTTCTTGTTCATTTCGCCATGTAGGCTTTAGGGCTAGGAAACCGTAGCCCGGCCCTCGGCAGCGGGGTCGCGGAGCACGGCGGCGGAAGGCAAAGGCAGTCGAAGGATTAAGGGTAAGGGGATTTAGGGAATTTCAACCCTAAACCCTAAACCCTAACTAGTACTTTTGGGGAGTTTCGGGAATTTGGCGAGTCCAGGGATCTCAGGGAGCTCAGGTTTGAGGTTCGTGGAATCGGCATCTCGAGAACGAAGCAGGTACCTTAAACCCTAAGGGTATATTGGGGTTATATTGGGATAATGGTAACTACTATAGTATATTGGGGTTATACTGGGATAATGGAAATGAAAATGGAAACAACTATTTAAGGTTTAGGGCTTATTTTAAGCCCGCTCGGTCTTGAGGCATGGCTCTTAATTCCAGAGCTGGTAGCGGGGCTTTAGGTACCCCAACCCGTATGATAGCACTATAAGTTGGGAGGACCCCCCGCCCTGTAATAGTGACTTTAAGAGATAATAAGGATTATATTACGGTCCTATTATATTCCTATTATACCACTATTACAGGGTGGGGGGTCCTCCTAAACTATAAGTATCATATGATTACAATAAAATCCTGGTTCTACAGAGGGGGGAAACTAAAGCTGCCTAAGATCCCTATACCCTAAAACCAAGAGCACAGCAGCGTTGATTCGGGCTCATGGGTCTAGCAACCCTAAACACTAGGGCTCATACTGAGGGCCAATGAACGGATACACCCGGCAGGCAAGATCCCACATGAGCCATGATCTGAACTCCTTATTTAAAGCCTTAAACAGGTTATGTAAGCGATTCTATAGGGGATCACTGTAGGGGTTGTTAAGGGGGATACTAGGAGTTTAGACAATGGCTCACACGTGTATGCAAACGCCGTGGTTTTGTGCATGGCCCCACTTGGCCATCTTATCATTCAAAGTCTGTCTCCAAACTCTGAAATATGCCAACAGCTTAGCTGAAATAGGCCCACTCCTGCGCCTAAGTTGATGTCGTGAAGAACCAGGGTTAAGGTAACACAGGTACAGAAACCGAGGAAAAAAACCTCCCGCTCATTGTAAGGCACCGCGACCCCGAATTGCTACATGGTCCCCAGTGTTCTATCTTCACATCATGACGGGTAGAATTTCAAAGGAAGGCTGGGGTGAGAAACGCTTTCCTACGCAGCCAATTCCCCGTGTGCAAGACTTTGCCTCCCGCATCTTGATTCTTACGTTGCCAAATCAATCTCGAAATATTCAGGTGGCTTGGCACGGGTATAGACGGACCTGGTCACAAAAGTGTTCATCACACAGGATCATTAGAAGAGTTACGCACAGGTATGTTCGGGTTCGTGAGGTTCTGTTCAGGGCAAGCTGGCGCGCGTTTTGAGGCGAAGTATACGATGTGCATAACACTGAATAGGCTTAAGATTATTACGCAACGTTTCCTGACACACAGATCCGCAAAATGAATCGCCACTCTCCGCCGCTATAGAGACTAGCATCCGCTCTTTGAGGAACCAACGCGCTCAGGGTTGAGGATCAGATTTTAGGAATTGCGGCGGTGAAGCTTGATAGAAACTGATGGTTGGAAAGGGTGAATTCTTCTCACGGTTCATTGTGGTCCCAGTGCAAGTCAAAACAAATGCTGTTGGGTTGGAAGCGCTACCAGCATGGAAATGTCCCACTTAAGATACTAGTTTTAGGTTCTTGTGCTGCGGCTTGTGATCCGCTTGCCCGAACTCTAAAGACTCTCAAGCTTACAACCAGGTTTGAAGCCTTTAACCGTGAACCCTAGAACAGAATATGTTACAGCATTATCACTATTACTATTACTATTACGGTTATTATTACGATTACTAGTACTATTACTTATTACTATTACTATTATTGCTAAGCCCTACCTCCCATCATCGGAAAAAATCTCTTGGTCCCAAGCATGCCTCGGACACTGTGACTTGGACAAACCTGTAGCTCAAAATGCCTCAAAGAATAAAATTGGGTCCAGCCCCCACCCAGTAATGGGTACCACAAGGGACTATTGTAGGTATATTAACACCCTATTACTTCCATATGAAGGAGCCATTTGTACAGGGGGGATTGACATGAAAGTATAACAACAATACGTGCAAGCTTCAGGACGGAGGGTTTGGGCTTTTAGATGGTTGAAGGCTCAGGGTTCTGGGTTTGGGTTTG
>CAJNIZ010046412.1:0-30140 GCA_905231905.1 Symbiodinium pilosum | reverse complement strand
ATCCTACACCCTTAACCCCAAAGTCTACAACTTACCATAGGGCTTAGATCTCAACTGTAAGCGTCATCCCGTCTCTGAGCTCTTTTCATCTCCGCCTGAAACTTGCGCTTAAGTTGCACTGCGGGAGTGGATCGGTATAGGGTTTAGGGCTGAGGGCTTAGGGATTATGATCCCTGCAGAATCTGTGGTAATTGTAGCTGTCTTCCCTGCAGTACTCCCCCTTCAGAGCTAGCAAGGAACACGAAGCATCCCCCTCCGTGCCTATGGCAGTGCCTTGCAGAATTATGTATCCCCTTTTAGTGGCTAATCTGAACTCCCATATCAAAGCCTCTCAAGAGCTGTCCGGAAAACCTAAGCCCCACATGAACCGTCGAAAAAAACAACCCTTTAAAGTGACGTGAAGCTTAAAGCTTCTGCACCTCGCCAAGGAAATCAGATTCTGTAGCTCTTTGGTTACTGCCTGCAGGGCGCAACTGCACACAAGGCGTTGGGTTCCAGGGGAGGGACAGGGCTTCCGTGGCCTACGGCTGTTTCCGGAAGGACCCTACAATCACGGAGTTCAGCTCCAAGTGGGCAAAGTACTAAGCAAAGTGAGGGCATGAGCCCAGAACAAGCAAAGGCCGGCCTTAGCGGCCGGGAAAAAAAAATAGTCCCATGCAAGGTCCAAGTTGCGACTCTCTCATACTCAGAACAGTGAGGTGCTGAAGTTGTGGTAATGACAGCGACAAGTAGTGGTGTTAGAGCTAGTGGTGGCAGTGGTGGCAGTAGCGGTGGTAGGGGTGGTAGTGGTAATGGTAGTGGTTGTGGTTGTGGTTGTGGTGGTAGTTGAGGTAGAAGGACAAGGAGGAAGTGGCAGTGCATGCCATGCTCCACTACAAATTGGCGGGAGAAATAGCAACTGACCCTAGCTGGTAGTTTCCCTAAAAAAGAGGACCCCAATATATTACTATAGGGACCACCCCAAAAATGCACCCCTAATTTTGGGAGACCCTAAACCCTACATATCCCCTATATAACCCCTATATCCCCTGTAAAGGCATGCATTCAACTAAGCGCGCCAGTGGTCTTTGCCAAGATGTGCATGCAGGAAACGTTTCCGGCCCAAGTGCAAAAAAACCTGGGTTGCTGTTAAAGAACTTAAATTAAGTTACCATAATGGGTATTTATAGTAAATAATAGGGTTTCCCCAATATAGTAACTTAATTTAACTTCCTTAACAGCAACCCAGAAGAGCAATATTCCTGCAGGTCCTTCTGAAGGTGTGGCCAGATTTCCCCCCAAATGCGTTGTCAACGGACTGTGGATTTTGCAAATACGCAGGAGATCAAGGCCAAAGTGTGGCACCCCTTAAGTTCGACTATACACTCCCCCAAACTAACATGGAAACCCATATAGGGTTTAGGGTTTAGGGTTTAGGGTTTAAGACTGTAGTCTTTATAGGGCCCTTTTTGGGTTTCCATGTTAGTTTCCGGGAGTGTAACTTTTTTTGACAGACGCATCATCTCATGTGAGCCATGGTCTAAAACTCCTCGTATCCCGCGTACTAACCCCCATAATAGTCCCTTGCATGATCCCCTATAATATATCCCCCTTAAGGAGTTCAGACCCCCACACCCTAAACCCTAAATCCTGAATGAAGGGGGTTATATAATCGCCTATATATAAGTTTGGACTATAGCTCATGTCATCTGCTGTCTGATACTAAAGCTTGGCATTCCCCAGGCCCTCACAGCATTAATGCGGGGCTTCCCAAAATTAGGGAAGCTTTAAAAGGGGTTTAGAGGGTTCTATAGGTACCCTAAATCCTAAACTCATATAGTGACATGTAGGGCTTCAGGTTTTCCCAAAATTAGGGCTACTTTTTGGGGTCCCTATAATAATGAGGACTCTAGTGTTTGGGGGGTCTATATTGCGGTCCCACCGTTTTGGGAAACTGCCATGTAGCTTTGAAGAGTGCAACTATCAGAAATGACGGCGCGCAAGAATCGACGTGTCGTGCTGATGCTCTAATGCCTCAACCCTATACCCTAAAACTTAATGGTAGTTTCCCTGAATAAGGGGACCCCAATATAGACCCCAAAATACTATAGTCCCTATTATGGGGACCCCCCAACAAAGGTACCCCTAATTTTGGGAAATCCTAAACCCTAAACCCTATGTATCCCCTATATAACCCCTATATCCCTAAACCCTATACCCTAAAACCTAATAGTGTTAAAGCTTTGCGTGTTCCTCAGACCTCCAGCTACACCCTCGCAATCTCCCCACTTAATAATATTGTAGTTCCATTTGCTTTTCCATTATCCCTATATAAACCGAATAATATACCCCATATCCCAAAGCCCTGTTCTATCGACTTAAGGCGGACGTCCTGGCCTTGAAATCCACCAGCTAAGATCGCCTCAGCATCATTTGCAAGAAGAAGTTGCAGACTTTCCCAAAATGAAAAATGTTCTTACTAAAGGGACTCCCACGTGAAGCTCTTGGGGTGCCGCGCACATGATGAAGGGCTCTGGGTTAGTGGGCTCCAGCAGCTCAAACTGCGTATGTAATATATGTGTTTTTCTCGAACTTTATGTGTGTGTATATATATATATATGTGTATGTGAAAGCAGGTATCAAACTTCAGAGACCTTACAATGGGAATCATGTATTGTGCTGGGTTGTTTAGGATGGGACATGTTGTACGGGCACCTGAACAGAATATCTGCACTTTCTGCACTCCCCTAGGTATCCAGTGGAGCTTACAACGGCAACACAATGAATGGCTAATTGCCTACTGAACGCCAAATCCTGGACCCTGAGACCCTCAAACAGCGTATTTAGAGCCCTACCAGATACTGAGCACCCAAATCCCGCCATAGTGTTACCTGGGTCAGGTGCGACAGAGCTTGAGGTATGGTTTCTCAAAACAGCATGCTGCTAGATAGGCTCTAGAAATTTCCATTGATACGAATAAGCCCCTGATCAAGATGATGCAGAGCCAAACTTTGAATACAAGCCTTGGCCACTCCAAGAATTCGAACCCTTAGAGCTTACAACTTAGGGGTGATTCAAATGGCTCAGGCTTGTCAAGCTAAAAGAAAAAGTTGGTTGAAAGCTTGCATGCTAACTGGTCAACAAGAGTTCATGTGTGAGTTTGGGGCCGAATATAGAGCCAAATAATCAAATCTGTATAAAAAGTACAAAAAGAGGTGGATTCGAATGCATCGAAACCATGCTTATGGGCTGGCTATCCGAGTGGCTGAACCTTTGAAGAAATTTTCTTGACCCAGCCTGTGTTGGACATCAACCATTTGAATGGGGTTTCGTGGCATGCCTGAGGTGTAGGATGTCATAATTTCGCTAGGGCTGTCAAGAACTCTTAACATCCATGACTGCACAAGTTTCGACGCAAAGCCTCCAAGTTTTTACAAGAGGTGCCTGAGACCCTTGCTTTCCTCCTCAGAGTCGTTGTCGTCGCTAGGAAGCTCCTTGAGGCTATCCACCTTTTCAGGATTGGTTTTGGAGTTCGAAGCAAGGGTAGAGGGATTGAGACTTCTGCCTAAAGGGTTCGGGGTGGGTCGAAAGGCAGAGCTGGGCTCATGTTCCCATTCGCATAGCTCTGAAATGCATTGCTAGATGAGGAGCGGTGCTATCGTTTGTTGGTTGGCCCACCATAGAATGCGGGAAACACTGTTCGCAGAGGCTCGGCGTGCTTAGGATGTCTACGAGTTCAAGCTTGAAGAGGAGTGTGTACTGTGGGAGACTGGATGATTACACCCCCACCTTCGCTGTCCATGGTTCCTGGGGAACATGTTTCTCAGTTTATTGGTGTGGACGACTAGATTTTTGTATACTGGTAACCATACAGGCTGCAGGCTTATAATTTGAAGCTTTAAGGCCCGCAACCCTGAGGATTCTTTGGTTGCCCATACAGTCTGGTAGTTTCCCTGAAGAAGGCGACCCGAATATAGACCCCAAAATATTACAGTCCTTGGCATAAGGCCCCCAAAAAAGTATCCCTAACTTTGGGAAACCGCAGTTTCCACATCTAAGGTGTAGCGCGTCACATCCGTGTGTTCCACCCTGCGGTGGCATGCAGTACTCCAGTTACGAGACCTGCGCCAACCCAGCCTCAAGTTTTTCAAGCTCAGGCATCACTATTTATGATAGCCTGTGGTGTCAGATGATGACGGGCGACGATGATGATGACGATGATGATGATGAGGATGGCGATGAGGATAAAAATGTGGAATAATTTTGATGCGCGTCGTCATCATCATCATCATCATCACTATGAGCCTTAATTATGTTAGTCGTGTTGCCATGTTTGCTCCCGTCATGTTCTTGCTATACAGACTGCTGTGGCGGATACTACTATTCAGCAGAACATTTCTTATTGCTTGTCGCCTGCTGCCATTCCTTCGTCACGACCGCCAGCAGCGACATGAACACCACCAGTGCCGGCGGCAGCAGCAGGAAGCAGCACCACCACCACCACAGCCACCACTACTACTGGCAGCACAACCACCGCCGCCACCCCTACTATGACCAAGGCTATTTCTATCATGCTGCTGTTGATGATGAAGATGATGATGATGACGATGATGACGATGGCGATGACGATGGTGATGATAATGACGATGATAAAAAAAAATTGAAAGCAAATACTGTCATCATCACAATCACCACCGACAGCATGAGGCGTGACTGCTGTTGCCAAGACTGTGTCGATGCCCAGCAAGCGTGAAACCCCAGCAGGGTCCCTCAACCCAAGTGAAGCCCTGCAACCTTCAGCTCCTCCTGTCCTGGGAGGAAAGAAGTAGTTGTATAAGAAAGTCTATACTCCAAAAAGTATGGTACAAAGGATCCGAAACAGCGACCATAAATCTTAAGGCCAAAACCCCTAATCGCGACAAGCCTACGACCACCAACTCTTCAGCCAACAAATTCTGCCTCGGGGAGGTATCCCAGAAGCCGCTGTAGTGATGATCCTCAGCGTAGGTTTTCAGGCTTCATTATGTGGGCTTCGCGGTGAGAGCTTCAGGATAAAGGTTTAGGATATCCAGCGGTGGGGATTTGCCTGCATCTAGAGCTCGAGGCAATACACCAAGCTATTACCGCCAGCCTTTCTGCGTTTTGAAGTCTAACTGCACATGTCAACCCTGCCGTCTGGCAAGCAGCTTCAGATGTTGCATTGCTCTGTGTGTTTAAGGGACTGCTGCTCGTCGGGGACCAAAAGTTACAAGTGGGTTTAGCTGAGGTGGATACACTTCCTACTACAGTAGCTATAGTTCGAGACAGTGTACCCAGAACGGTGGTCAGGGTTGCCGTTGAAAAACTTAAGTTAGAATACCACGACACGGAAAACCTCCTCCGCCCATATACACTTCCCATTACACAGTGGATCTAGTGGCGCTATTTGTTGTTACGGAAGGGTGATCATACCCTCAAATCTAAGCCCTATACAATCCCCTATATACTGTAACCCAGCCTAAAGTGTTTCCTGAGAAGGGTAACTTTGAGTTGCTTAACGGCCACCCAGATATGGGGGTTTCCCAAACTTAAGAGTACCTTCAAAAGGGATTATAGGTGGATATGTAGGCTTTAGGATTTAGGGTCTCCCAAAATTAGGGGTACCTTTCGGGAGTTCCCAAGAACAAGGAGTACCAAGGATTATAGTACAGGGTCTATGTTGGGGTCTCCTCATTTATGGGAAACTACCATATACTAAACACAAACATCTAAGTGGGGCTCCTCCAATAGTCACAACGATGAAGGACGGCCCAGACGGGGGTTGGGAGGGGAGGGTTGCAGAAATAGGGTGTCCTTGCCTTGGGACTCATCCCCTCCCCATAATATTAAACCTCCCCACGCAGCCTAATATAAAATACACCCCAGTGTGGTATACTATAATATATCGGACATCTTCAATATCAGGGGGCGAGGGGGGTTTAATATTAAGGGGGAGCGGATTACATACTAATACCTGATAATTGCAGACCTTATGTTTGGACCGAATCATGCCTGCGCAGTCTCTTAGTGATTCTTTTTTTGCCTGCCCTTGCAAGACACGCGCCGAGGTGGGAAAGCAGAGCTTTACAGAAAGAATCATACACCTTCCGCGCCCCTCCCCGCATCATGGTGCAAGAACGGGTGGAGGGAGCAGAGTTGAACACTGCCCGCCTGTGGAATCTCAAGGGCGCCAATGAGAACAGGGATTCCACGCTTCGGCGTGTATTTGTGACTTTGGTCAGCTTTGGCATTTGAGACCATCTGCGAGATGTACCTACATTCAACAAACCTAAAAAACTGCATATCAAACATCATGAGCAAGACAAAACAACAAGTTGGTTGCTGTTAAGGAGCTTGCAACAAACGAAGTTGCCATGACTAAGGAATCCTATATGATTTAGCATATACCCATATCATGGTATCTGGGCCTGATTTCCTCAGCACCAACCCAGGCAATGGGCATAAAGTCCTTCTTGCTGCCTGGGTGCCGGCAGGGTCCCCTGCTCGTCGTAGCCGCCGCAGCAGTGCTGAGGAGGCCGACTGAACCTTGTCGTTCTGCTTTGTGGGTTAGGTAGCCTACTTGGAAAGAGCCACAATAACGACAGATTTGGGGGCGCTGATTAAAGGGTACGTTTTTGCCCAGCTAACTCCAGGGTCCCTCAAAATATTGTTCCTGAAAAAAAAGAATGACGTGCGTTTATTCGAAGACCATAATTCCTAAAGTGCCATGGTACTGAAAAGTCTTTAATGACCTGAGTATGCTAAACCCTAAACCCTAAAGTGACATAATGACTAAGCTATAGAATGCATTGGGTCAGGCACATTTTCAAGTATCAATAGCAAAGCTGGGGCCAGGGGGAAAAACATGGCAAAGTTAGGGGCTCTTTGAAGCTTCGGGTTTACGGTTTAGGGTTTAGTAGGGGGTAGTCAGGGAGGGTTTAGCATACCACTGCAGAAATTTGGGGTTCGAGGCTGTAGGGATTTAGAGCTGCTGCTTCCGCGTGAATGGGTTTATGGGTTCTGGGTCCGTGGGTCCAGCCACTGGTTAGGCTTCAGGGTCTCGAGCCTCAACATATCCCGGTCTTGTGAAGTACTATACACACAAGAAGACTTTGACCCTATCTTAGGGACTTGAAAACCCCTGAACCCTAAACCCAGTCAGATGTTTTATCCATGAAGGGGCTGCACTCGCCATAAGACCCTTGTGGGCCATGCTTACGCATGCATTGTTGGAAATTTGGGAACGGACCCTCAAAGCAGGTGCTATGTGATCCCGTTCTGGACCCCAACTACGTCATTATTTCGAGAAACCTAAACGCCAAATGCTAAACAATGTTCTTCCAGCTTCTACATATAAACACTGAACCCTCTTGTTTAAGCCTCTACATATGCTAAACAGCCCTAAACTCTAAACCCTAAACCCTAAGCCTAAACCCTGAACATGTAGCGCGAACCCTCAAAGCATCCCCGCAACTGAGTAGTGTTTTTTTGGTGGTTGAACCTAGTAAGATTATATTCCTTCTATAAAACACTATACCCCAAAAGGAGGATAGAACCTTACTCTATAATGGGTACCATAGAATCCCCAAATAAAATACTACTCAGCCGAGCTCTGAAGGTCGATCCAAGGCCAGAGCCAGAGGAGACTTTTGCAGAACCTGAGGTTCAGGGGTTTAGGGTTTAGGGTGTCGGGTCTGGGTTGAGGGTCAAGGTTTGAGGGTTTAAGGTTTAGGGTGTGGGGTTTGGGGTTTGGGGTTTCGGGCTTAGGCTTGGTGATCCTAATACTGGCCTTTCGTAGGATAATAGCAAATTTAATGACGATAGGAAATCAAATTATTAATCATAACCGCAATCGTAGCCATCATAGCAGTATTCATGACAACAACAAGAGTAGTCGTAGTGAGAACAATATAATAGCTTCAGCACCTAAAAATAAGATAATTTGTGATTGTTTGCTATACACAGGACACTTTACGGTCAGGTCGGATGAAGTAATTATACCTCCCTATAACCCAGTATGAGGGCTGCAAAGGTGTTTTTGTCTTTGGGGTGGACATCCTCACGGGCATGGGCGCTCTGCGTCCCTGCATGATCCTGTAGCCCACATAGCATAGATAACCCACAACAACCCCTAAACCCTAAACCCTGCGATGAAACAACCTTCAAACGTGCGGCCGCCAGCGATTCTGGTAGTCGATTGGAGATCACATTGAAGACCTGCGCGGGCAGCTAGGTCTTTGACAAATTCTGATTGGAAGGGTCCAGGGTTATGTCCCTGAAGTCATACCGCACGAAGTTCTCCCAAGATGGCCCCAATATAGCTATCTACATATATATATATATACACACCCTATTCTACTATAGTAGTTGCCATTTTCTTTACCATTATCCCTTACAACTATATACCGTATGATCCCTATATAAACCCCTAGGGTTCCCTCACATGAACCAACCTAACTCCCAGGGTTCCTTAAAAACTGGGGCATCAAAACCAGCTGTCTGCTTTGGGATGCAGAGTTTCAAAGCTTAGCATTGAATCCTGGACCCAGGCCTGGGGTCAACAATCCAATCCCAACCCTAAAATGCGGGCCCTCTGTCATACGACTACCAGAGGTCTTTTTAAAGGCTTGGAATGACGGATATACCCAATAAGATACGTGGTAAGGGTTCAGGCCCCGAAACGGGATTCTTTCAGATCCTCTGCAGAGTTACTAGAGAACCGCTACAGCCATGCAATGCCGATGTCCTTGTGCAAACCACATCAAAACTGAATGCTCTAAAGCTCCATCCTTTTGGGTCAGTCCCGTCTGCATGCACACCTGCGGGTGCCCACATATGCATGCGTACACATGCAGGCGTACATGTGCTTGCGCATGCATACACGTGTAACATGCGCATGCAAAAGCAAGCACACGAGAATCCCACATGCGGCGTGTGTATGCATGTGTGTGTGTGCGCGCTCGTACGTACCGTCAATTTCGCGGAAGCGCGCGTGCGTACTCTTGTGCACAAACGTGGCCGTCGTACGTGATGGCGACATGCCGCAGAAAACTGTGACCGATACTCTGGGAGGAATGAACATGAAAAAATGGTTGTTGCAAATAGAAGTCATCACAGTCACTGCAAAGTGTTGGACTTAAAGTAGCAAGGTCGAACCTAAAAATGAGTCTATTGAAGGGCTCAAGGCTCTGCAATGGATTGCACACGTTGGGATAGTTTCCACTTTGCGGATGAGTTTTGATGTGCACCTCTGAGCCACTGCTTTGGGCTGTTGTGACAATTCGGGGCCTCAGTATTGGAGTCAAGGCTGGATGGCTGCATTTTGCACGGCTGTGCAACCGTTCAGGAAAGTGACAGTGCATAACCATGGTTCCACCCCTGACCCCCGCACCCCATTCGAACGTCAAAGCAACACAGGACACGAACTCTGTGATAACTGATGGTCGTATTCCACCCCCTTTCTTCACATCGGCAGCTTAAAACACTCGCATCGCGCGCAACACTCTCATCCTAACTGTAGGAACTCCCTGGAAAAAACACCCACTCAGATGACTGGTGGTTCCAGGTTCAGGGTTTAGGGTTGAACACCAAGTGGAACTAATCCTTCTTGTTGTAAGATAAAACAACCAAAAGGAGGATAGATTCTTACTCTATATACTGTAGGGGACTTTACTGACTATCCCCACGACAAGAACCTCACCCTGCTTGAAGCCCGTCTTCTATTTCCTTGTCAGTTTGAGTCTCCTCTATCAGAAACCCCAAAAACCCAAATTTGGTAGGTTATCAAGATCATGGTCTCTTTTTGGGTGCCCTGAATATAGGTGCCGAAAAATGCTGAGAGCCCAAAAGGACCACAACATACCATAGTTTCGACGATCTGCGATATGTCCTCCCTAGTGGTCAAAGGCTAACTAGGAAGTCAACTCCATGACGTGCACCATGAAGAACTTACTCTCCGCCACCTACAAACCCCCACACCCCGAATCATGCATCTTGCCAAATAGCACCAACACATCAAAAAATAAATTTACTACTAGGGGTGGGAGGTTTGAGTAGTAGCGAACTGGATTATGTCATTGCTTGCCATGGTCCTGGTTCCAGCAAATCCCCCTGTACCATGCTACACAAATTCTTACTAGCTAAACTAATTCGACTGCCTAAGGTCCTCCACCATAAACCCTAAACCCTCGACCCAAAACCCTAATCCCCTAAACCCCAAATCCTACACCCTAAATCCTAAACCCTAAGCCCTACTCAAGATTGCTGGTTGCCAAGTCTAGGTTCCCATTTTTCTGCCAGTGTTGGGATTATTCTTTAGACCAGTACATCACCTTAGTCCTAGGGAGTCATGTTACGAACCACTAGTGTGCATATATGTATGTATATATACATGTACAGATATATATATATATACACATACATTCTATAATAGTAGCAATAGGAGACTCCGTGCATTGGGCAGAATACGTATGACTGCAAGAGCACATACCTCCGAAAGCTACATATGCTCCTACAACCCAAAAGATGTGTAGTGAGATTGAAAATCCATAATTCCACCAGAACTCCTCTCATGAACATAGTCATGAATAGAATGTTCTCTAAATGGAACCATCCATAGCTACCCCGAAAGCTTGAAGCCCGAACGGTGCCTTGCTAATGACCCAGCCAAGGGGACCGCCACCCCTAGCAAGAGGAACGGGCGTAAGGGGATTAGAGTAGTTCCTTTAGGATTAGACATTGGGGGTTGAGGCTACTTTGGAAGAGCTTCGTGCTTCGGTTCTGGGGCTCAAGGCTTAAGGGTGAGGGCTTCGGGTTGAAAGATTATTCGGTTAAGGGTTCGGGGTTGAGGTTCTACATGTCTTTGTCAACTCGAACCCCCCCACGAATTTAAAGGGGTTATGGGCTTTATACTGTATACAAGGTTCTATAGGGCAATATAGGGATCACACTGGCTGCTGCTGCTGTGATGGCAACGACTGCTACTGCTTCTTCTTCTGCTCCTACTACCACCACGATGAGAACTACCAATACGCTACCTCTACTTGTTGTTCATCTAATTTCTTTTTGATCTACATCTACCTCCTCAAGCTCAAAACCTAAAACTTCAAACCCCATAAAACAAGACCTAGGCCCCCATCCTCCAAACCCAGTCCTAAGCACTTTCTGCATAATAGCCTGTAAAAGGATCAGGTACCCTGGTGTATGGAGGGCTAGACAAGGCGCCAAAAAGCCCAGAAAAAGTCCTTGCCATCCCTTCCCTAAAATACCCCGGACACCCTGAAGCCTGTATGACATATGAGCTGGAGCCTGAACTCCTTGAAGGGGAGTTGGATAGGGGAGTATTACAGGGAGTTTTAAGGGGGATACTAGCTCATTTGATTCCTGTAACCACCCCCAACGAGCTTACACAACCAGGATAACGCTCCACGGTCACATGTTCCTACTGGAAAGCCAACCACGGCCTACGCTATTTCCCTTGCCTTCGCTGAGCCCCGACACGTAAGCACCGGAAAAATTGGTGGATTTGGGTTTTTTTGCTGATGCCGGTCGCGCTGTAACTTTGCACGCATTGGCGCAACATCAGAGGGTTTTGGATTTAGGGTTTAGGAAACCGTAACCCCAAGAAAAACTTTATCCTGATCTTAACCCGTATTCATCCAGAAAAAAACGGGCCCTTTTTGCAGCAATCTGAGGATGCCTATACTCCAAAAGTAATCCCCTGGTAATAAACTCCCCTTAACTAGATAGAATATGGGGTATATGGGGATCTTACTAGAACATACCCAAAGCCATATTCTATCTTCTTAAGAGGGACTGCAATTTAAACACCCGCCGACCCTGATATTCAGTATGCCCTGAGGGGCATTATTTGATATTAGGGGTGGATTGTGTTTGACACTATTATGAAGAGAGCCCCTAAGCCCTAAACCCTAAACACCAATATGAAGAGAGTACAAAGAAGCCCTGACTTTGACCTATCAAGTGGGCTGGCTCTAAAACCCTTTTAACAATATTCGTCTATAGGATCCCCTATTAAAGCTTTTAGGGCAAGTGTTCGATATCCCAGGAGCCTACCCTGAACCCTCTACCCTAAGCCCTAAACTCTAAACCCTAAACCCATATCCCAGGGGCCTACCCAGTCAATCCCCCGGATGCCTGTCCGTTTTTGGCCGCGACGACGTTATCGACGAGTCGGACCAGGCCTCTAGTAATGGTAATAGCAATAGTACTACTAGCAGTACTAGTAATAGTAATAATAACATTGATAGTATTAGTAATAGTAATAGTAATAGTAATAGTAGTAATAGTAGTAGTAATAAGGTTTAGAGTTTAGGGCTTAGGGCTTAGTAATGGTAATAATACGAGTCATAGTAAAGGTACTGGTAGTAGAAGTAGCAAAAGAAATAATAGCAGTGGTCATCACAATAAGAATAAGAGTAAGAGTAGTAGCTGTAATACTAGCAATATGCATCATATTGATAGAAATAATCCTCGTAGTAAAGCTGAGGGCTGAGGGCTTTGTAGATGGATGTTTCCCGAAGCTAGGGGCCCCCTCACAATTGCTTCACCCCCCTAAACCCTAAACCGCAAATAATAAATTCAGGAGCCTAAATTTGCTGAAGAATACTTTTAAAAGGGGCAAGGCTACGTTGGAGAAGTGACAATATCCCAAAACCTGGGTTTCTCGTAAGGAACTTAAACTAAGTTTCCATAACACGGGCCTACATAAGTAACGGGGCCCTCCATTACAGTAACTTAGCTTAATTAAGTTCCTAAACAGCAACCCAGCTTATATCCCAAAACAGTCTTGTCCTTATGACCATCTCCCCTGATACTACAACTCCGCCACCCTAACGAGTAATATTCCCTCTGTGGTACACTATAGCATATAGGGTTGGGGGCGTTCATATAAGGAGGAGGGGAGCCCTATTCATTGGAAACACCAAAAGCTCTGGTAGTTTGTGGGTTTATGGCCTGGGGTCTGTGGAGGCTGAGGTTTCGGGTTACACCTTACAGTTCGTTTCTTCTATCAAGGTTTTGAATCTGGGGGCTTACAGGGCTTAGGTCGGACAAGCTTGCGAATCATATTGTGGGAAGACTTACATTAAAGTTTTTCTTGTTGCATGCGCGGATATACTACCATGACCGTAAGCGCCGGGTTTCTACGGCTTAGGGATTTCTGGAAAACGCGAATCTCATGTGCAGACAGGCTTATTCTGATCGCCGCTACCAGGCGCCGGGCGGTGCTGAGCCCGCTCGTCCCGCTCTCGGACATAGGGCGCTTGCTTAGGCTGTCCAACCTAGGATTCAGCCGGGAAAGTCTAGGGTTCAGGGATTAAAGGTTCAAGGTTTTGGGTTGGAGAGTCGGTTCAGCCTTCGTATTAGGGAATAGGTGTAGGGCCCAAAGCCCACAATGTCCTGTCAACACAGAAACTGGTGAGGTTTTACATACCCCAAAGCCACACCCAATGACCTGGGGGGCCCTAACAGGAAAACTGCAGGTGGAATCTCTGCACGATCTTCGATTTGTTGTAGAAGTATTCTTTTGAGATATTCAGGAGGCTCCTTAAACCTAAACTCTAACTAAAACCCTAAGCCCCAATCTTCGGCGTCTCAGGATCTAGGCTGGTTCAGTTTTTGCTTTTAATTTGCAGCCTGAGGGGTGCCTGGTTAAGAGTCGATTCGGGAGGGTCAATGGGTTGGCCAGGCTTGCAAAAAGACTTAACCCCAGCTGTCAAAATATCCAACTAGCCGAAAACTACAGTTGCTCAAAGACTTTCATTACAAATTTTGCCAGTTTTGTAGCTGGCTCATAATGCCAGGAGTGAGCTCAGCGCCCACTTCCCAAGGCAAGCCCCATCACAACAACCGTGGCTCTAACCCCCAAGCATCAAGCATGCACAGGCAGGTCTCTTGCTGATCCATTCCAGTTTGGGTGAGGGCGCATTAGCCTGTATGCATGTAGACCCTGAAAAACCCTTACCCTGGGCCACGCAATTGACCCTAAACCCAAAAACCTACACCGTAAACTGCCAGAAGCAAGACTGCCTTCCGGGCCTCCATTCTGCCTAACGTTCGGGCACATTAGGGACGTTCAATGAGCTTCTCACCCCATTATAGCGGTACTTCTAACCCAATTACTGGGCTCATGCTCATACTAATACCCCCTTAGTCCCTTAACATGGGTATAAGTAGGCTATGTACCGGTTCGAATGGCGTCATTATGCTGAACCTGCAAGTAGGGTGAAGTGTTTAGGGTCTACTTGCTGGTTCTTAGTAGGGAATGAGGGAATAATAATCCCAATATAACCCCTTTCAAAAGTATTCGCATCTTCCCTACTACCAACCAGTAAGTCTAGGGGTTGACGCCTACAGGTATCCCAGTACACAAAGTGCTTCGGGCTTTGTATTCCGCATAACTCAGGGGCCTCCCTGATCCCCTTCAGCTCTCTGTATTCGGAATACACATGGTCGTTTCCCAAAACAGGGAGACCCTAATATAGAACCCTAAATACTATTATCCTGATTATAGGGACCCCAGAAGGGTACCCCTAATTTTGGGAGACCTCCACATAAGCCCCGAAGCTCTGCTGCAATTACTTGACTCCTATCACGACGGCAGCTAGAAATTGAATCCATGATCTCTGCACATATGTAGCTGGACCGGGGGTGGGTGTAGGGTGTAGGGGTCTAGGGGTTTAGGGGCTGAGGGGTTTAGAGCCAAATCTCCCCCGGCCACACCCATTTCAAAAGATGTGAGCTTCGATTCAGGCCTCAAAGGCTCAGAGCGCTGGGAGTTCTCATCCCACGACCCTGGGGTTCAGGGTATGGGTTACAGTCGTTGTTAAGATTCAGTCCCAAAGGCCCAAACTTGAAAAGAATGAAAGGCTCCAGAAGGCCCAGCGCTGCAAAACCCCAATGGGGTCCCCTTCCTAAAGTCATAAGTGCCCAAACCCGAAAACGGCAAAAGCCGAATAATTGCCGAGAAACGCCTGACCCTGAACCGCCCAAAATCCTACAAACCCACATGCCCCCACAAACCTTCACAAAGTCCCCGACTGGATTGACCGCAGATTTCGGTAGAGCGTGGATCGTCCACGGCGGCGGCACTGTTGGCTGCAATAGCCTTGTCATGTGAAACTTGCGCTTAGGGCTGTAGGGGAGTGGTAGTGACCATTACCCGAAAGGGTTGTCGGGGTGTGAAACGGTTGAAAATCCTCCTTAAGTAAGGTTTGCACGTTTCGGCCGCTAATTCCCGTAGGGCTGAAAAGAACAAGATCATCTGCTTAAAGCGCCGTTTAGCCACCCACAAAGAAAAGGGATATCCCAGCGAAAAGCTCATCTTACCGGCGCTCGGCAGTATATTCCCTTATTCCTTACTGAGAACCAGTAAGTTATCCTTAGATCCTTGTGTCGTTCCTGAACTTAGTCTTCGCTCAACAGCTGCTATGCACCCGCCATGCCCTCAACCCTAAACCCTAAACCCTCAACCAAAAAACCTAAACCCTACAACCTAAACCATAAACCTTGGGCCAATCCGTCTCAACCTACTTTGGTTGCCTCCACACAGCCGTAACCTGCCACGCTACCGTATCGGGAGGGTCCATGAATTCATACAGGAATTACATCATGGGGATTATCCAGGGGTTATTTAAGGGCTGTAGAAGGAGAATAGGGGGTTTCCATAAATATGGGGCCCAACATACCATGTTCCCCAAACAAAAGGTTGCCCAATTTCTGGAAGCCCCAGCTGCAAGTCGACCGCATCGCTATGAACTTTGTAGCAGCACACAGCTGTTCCAGCACGCAGGTTGTTGAAGCTCCTCTTTATACTAGTATAGTACTACTGCTAAACATAAGAATAGCTCTACTAGTCTCATTGTTGCTCTTATCGCAATCATTTCGGTGATGCAAGAAGTTGGTGGCAAACTGCCCTTCTACAGTTTGATTGCTCTCGGACTCGGATATGTCTCTACCCCTTGACGGTCCTCAGTGTCGGCTCAACAAAGGGACGGAGAATAGTTATGGGGGTCCCTGCAGTAAGGCTCACAGTAGTTTGGGGTATTTTGGGAAACTACAATATAAGTGGGGCGTCTATACTAGGAGCACAACTCACGTTTCAGCTCACTTTTCGAATTTAGTTGGATAGCATCCTTTGCAAGGTCCCTGCCGCTTCGTGCTATAACCCTACCCATGAACCTCCAAGTAAAACCTGACAGCTCAAACCGTAAACGCGAAACAGAACCCTACTTCACATCAGTTGAGCTTGCGGCTGCGGTCGTTGCCCATGTAAACTGGATGGTCCTGCTTGAGTTTAAGGTTATCCCAATATATACCCTAACATACTGCAGTATCTTCCATTTTTCCTAAATACTCCCTATACAACCCCATATCCTAAACGCTAAATCAGGGCTTAGGGCTAGGGGGTTCGGGAGGCAGTTTAAGCACAGGGGCTTGGGATGTTGGACGTTGGTTTGAGGCCTTGTTTGCTTTAGGGATATATAGGGGTCATATAGGATTTTTATATGGGTCTCATGTTCTATATACGGATTATACTTAGGGTTTACATAGGTGTTATATTGAGGCTTGGAAGAAAAACGTTTTGGGTTTCCAGGTTTGCAGGGTTGTCCCTTTTTTTGGAACGATTAAGCAACTCCTTGCTGCAGGACGGCCTAGGTACAGTTACATTACCCAAGCGGGGTTTCCATGAACGGCGTCCTTTGTGAGGGCACACGTCTTCTTGGTGTCCCTTTATGACTTGCAACTACCGAATTCACGTTTACACCCCAACAGCTTCCACTCGCTAGCATGAACTGGAGGGTGACCAGTCGGAAAGGAAGCTAGTCACATCGTAGGCATGTTGCACATAACGGTCTGCCACTCTGCAGCATGAACTGGTATCAAAATTGAGCTCAAAATATGCAGAAGACAGAAGCACACAAAAGGACAGAAACACACAAAAGGACGATAACAAAGTGAAGCAAAAATGAGGCACAAACTCAGATCACAACCTGCCTTCAGAAGTGGGACTACGTACAAGTCACAACATGTTTTGCATGACCCATGTGCACATGTGGGGTAATTAGATTCTTGGGAGAAGGGCGCATGCATTCATCGGGCAAGGCAATAGGCGCACTTAACCCGCTGGCGGACGTGGTGGTTCTCAGCGTCTGGTCGTTCAACTTCCACACAGAAAAGTCTTGAGCGAGCAACGGCAAGCTTCCTGGAAACCCAAACCCTGACACCTAGGTTTTGAACAGCAGCGCCACAAGCTCTGACAATGGGAGGGCTGCACCAAGAATCTTAAGCCCTAAACCCAACGCCAAATTCAAAAAACTCAATCTTCAGTTCAATTCTGGAGGATTGGGCTGTCAACCCCAGATCATAATCCCACGAAGCCCTAGCTCAACCCTGTTAAGCACAAGTTCTCATAGGTAAGTCCGAATGCATAACTAGAGGTCTGCGGTGTGTCGCTGTCGGCCTGTGCTATCAGCGCAATGCAGTAGTTGCAACCTTGCACAAACAGATGGAACGCTTTCGTTTGGAGTTAGACTGCTGGCTTACATGGTCCCATGTCAGCAATCAAGAATATCTTGGATTCAGTTGCAGCAACGCAATGGTACTGCCGTGGAAGCAGCACAAAGAGGAAACGGTGATGATTTGGAAGCATGATCACAACAAAATTGGTTACAACGTCAATCACAGCACCTGTGCGATATGAGCCTTCCGCAGATCGCGTTTACTCGGCGCTTCCACACGTCGCAAGGATCATCATGCAAGACCCATTTTCTCGGTGGGCCAGGGTTTAGGGTTTAGGGTTTAGGGACAGGAACAGGTTGAGGACGGCCAAGCCATGCCGTCACTGCATGATGCTGCAGTCCTTTCTTATGGGATTACGGTCCCCCTTAAGTAGATAGAATGTGGCTTTGGGTATATTATGAGAAGATCCCCATATACCCCATATTCTATCTACTGAAGGGGGACTATAACTCTTGAAGGAGGCCTCTTTTTTGGAAAGCCGCAGGTGCCGAACATCAGATATGAGAGATGCACAAAGTTCACGCAGGCTGTGCAGAGTTTTTACATTCTGTAGGGTCCTATATGATTAGAATAAGGCTTTGCGGAGAATAATCAAGCAATATTCCTTCGAAGATTACATGAATTAAGTTGGTAACCTTAAACCCTAAACTTTGGGGTGTTAGTGAGGCTTTTACAATAGCTGGACATATGGACGTGTATTGGTGCAGCTTTGCCAGCCCTGCAATAACCGGATAATCCTCTCGCCCCAAGGTGTTGGATCTCGGCTCTCCCTTAGAACAGAACCCCCTACCAGCTAATCATAGTTATTCCAAATGTAGGTCCGTTACATATTGGGGCCTGGGTTGTTACAAGCCCGGACCTCACGAGACCCAAAGTCTCTGCAGGAGCCCAAATGTGAGTAGAACCACCTTATCGGAACTTAGGGACATCCGCCATATTGAAGGTTCTCAGAATAATCCACATACGACCTGTGGCGAGGGGGGGACATGCTCCCCTTGAGTCCCTGCTGTTGATGCTAAATGCCGCGCATGACCTTGGTATACTGTAGTGTCATAATTCTGAAGGTTTGAAGTACTTTGGGTCATACATGATTCTCCGCATCAAAAACCATGTTGGAGATATTTCATGTGTTCCTGAGCTGGCGCGGAAAAAGTCAGCATCGCAACCTTGGTAGCTCTTACTCTCCTTAATGTAGCTTCGTTGGCCTTTGGAGCCCTTTGACAGACGTTAGTATATAGGGTCCTCATGAAACCAATAATGGGAACTTCGATGTCCCAAAGGCCAGCCCAGGTAGTCTGAGGGCATATCATACTATAGCCTTTTTATGGATTAGAAGGAAACAATATTCCGACCTATTCAGGCTTCCAGATGACCCCTGTCGGGCCCAACCTTACTGAAACACATCTCACGCAATCGACTGCAGCAAAGGGGCGGAAGAGAAAGTCCTTAGTGTAAGACGTGGATGACTGCTGGGACCATGCTAGCAATGTCTCTATGATGCAAGATTGGGGGAGCCGCTTGCAACCGAAAATTGTCACCACTCAAGCCGCCCTAACATGGTCATAATTGGCTAGAAGTACCTGTCTTAATCAGGTTGAGTTACCCTGAACCTCCACATACAAGACCTCCCATAACCATATCCAGGACTAAAGCATACCAAACCAATTCTTCTGGGTTGCTGTTCTGCAGTCTAAACCAAGTGACCATTACATGGAGACAGAGAGAGAGAGAGCGAGAGAGAGAGAGAGAGAGAGAGAGAGATAATGCAGATGAAGAGAAAAGCTGCAATTCCTTGCTATAGTAACTTACTTTAAGTCCCTCAACAGCAACAACCCACTTTCTTGCGGGGGCCGGTGTGTTCAGGTTTGGGGTGTACAGTTCGGAGTTGACAAGTTTAGAGCTCAGGTTTTGCTGTCAAGGCTTGTGCCGGAAATTCTGGGCACTGGAAACGTAGTGACAGCAGCAATAATCACATTACAGCAGCACCAGCCCCCTCCCCTAATAACAACCTCCCACTCCACGCATGACAAAAGTTACCCATTGTAGTGTACTGCTTGGGAAATTAGGGCGTTGAAGGTAGGATTCTGACCAGGTTGTACAGCTTCTGGTACACATGGTATCGAACTACCAAACAACTGAAAGGACTAACGCGCAGAGTTCCAAGTCAGCATGAAGAGCTTGCTGGTAACCACGAAAACCAGGCAAATCCACCCGGCTAAAGCGAAGAGAAGTAATTCGGTCCGAAACCCAGCAATGTAGGGGCACTTAGCTTTTGAAGTAGATGATATGCTAATTAATGCGCTTGTATATAAGGACTTCAAGGGAACATTTTCAATAATCATTCTGGCCATTACAGTATCCCAACGACGTTTTTTCAAAACATATAGTCCCCCTTAAGTAGATAGAATATGGAATATATGGGGACCTCGTCTTGGGTTTTTGGGAATTCCATATATAACTACTATAGGGGGTGACACTCAGTTGACCATTAACCCTGAACCCAAGTAACTTCTCCTTTGAGCCGTGCAGCTAACGGAAGCCCATCCTCCAAGTACCTTAGGCTGGCAAGCATGAGACTGTTCAATGGCATGGGCGTTTCTCAAGACATGTGGCGCCCAATTGAAAGCAGAACCCCAAACGCATGCCCCTGATAGTCATCATAGTACTGACAGAAGCACTGGTCGCCAGGAAAACACTTGTGCGACGAAACTTTAGTCCTGGTAATGTAGTAGTAGCAAGTGAGGTCTACCAGAGGTTGTAATTGCACTATTGAGCATAAAACTGCTACAAAATAGTAACGGAAGTATAAGTAACAATAATACTGGCAAAGGTAGTACTAGCAATAGCACAACCCTAAAGCCCTGAGTTGCACCCCAAGCTGACGGACAGTCTGCCTTCCAGCACCTCTTGTATAGGGGATATATTGGGGTTATACAGCGATAATGGAAACTAAAATGGAGACTACTATGTTATAGGGGTTACATGTGGGCATAATATAATCTCTCAACGCGAATGCTATTCGGTTGCTGGAAGCGTGAACTACCAGTCTAGCGGTTAAATTCAACTTGGGACCATGGTCATTCATTAACAGGTACGTCGGGGTCCTTCCTGAGAACTGCTTAGAGTTATTGTAGGAACTCCAACCCTGAGAGGGGCCCAGGTAATCTTCTGGGAGACAAGTCCAGGGAATATGTTGGCGCTCTGCCCTCCAACACCCGACTTTATGGTTTTTCGTACGCTACAACCTTACATGCCCAATAGCTTATGCAAAAGGAAGCCAGTCAGGCGACCCTAAACCCTGACACATTGAATCCAAGCTGCTCATGCTCTGCCATCAGTCTAGAGCTTTCTGACAAGGGCCTGGAAGAATGCTTTTTACACGCCCCCCGCTCTGTTGTTGGAACAGTTTGTATTACTCGTACTTTTTCTAGTACTACTATTGTTAGGGTTTAGGGCTATTTTTAGCAGTAATATTTCTTAGTATTGTTGTTATTGCCCTTGCTATCTTTAACATCCCCTAGACTAATGATGTGCCGCTGTTGTACCATGACACAATGACGAGCTTCATATTGCAAGGAGAATGCTGAGGGAAGGGAAGTGAGTGACAGGAAAAGACAAACTTCAACGCAGGGCAGCAAAACGACGTTGGGCGTATGAGAACTACCTGTTTAGACCAAAAGCTAACTTTCCTAACTTTTTGGAAGGCCCTCAGAAGATCTCGCAGAAAAGAAAGTTCCCGGCTCATACGTCAGACTGGGTTTCTTAATTCTGTGAATGGGAGCTGCCCTAGATGCCCTGTCAAGGCAACACACAAATGCCCTTTGTCAGCTCTCCAATATGATGATTTCTTGAAATTAGGTGTACTTTTTTCGGGATCCCCAGTAAGGATTATAGCATTTGTTGGGTCTATATTGGGGTGCGCCTATGTAGGGAAACTCCCACATCAGGGCCATATCCAGGTCTCCAATACACGGGCCGAAGGTTGAGTCAACCTTCGACCCGTCAGTTGAAAGGTGTTTCAACCAGTCTCCCTAAGCCTGCATACGCCCCCGTTGCAGCAATAGCTGGGTTGCAGTTAAGTAACTAAATTGGTAACCAAGCTGCATGGTTCCCTTCTTATTGTGATTGATTATGGTCCTCAGCAGCAACCCAGATGCTGGCTCACTTGCCGGCCACCATTCAAGGTTAACGACCAGGGAACACGGTGAAAGTGCGTTCGTAGGTGGCTTTGCTGATGCAAACAAATTATTGAGGAGGTCTTGAGTAGGAGACCAAGAGCATGTATGGTTTGGGCTTTAGGGCTTAGCATATGGCAGATTTAAGAGGCTTCCTCTATGTACCCTGCAGAATTCCCGGGCAAGATGACTCCCGGATCGAGATCCTGACATCCCCCAGATCTGAAAACCCGAAAGCCTCAGACATCCTGCATAACCACAAAAGGGTTCATGATCTGGGGTTCGGTCTGTAGAAAACCTGCAAAGTTCAAATGGTGTTTTCCCAACAACTGTGGGCCGCTTCTTGGGGTGTCCCTAGAAGAGGCGTCATACTGTTTAGGGAATTGGACAAATGGGATGGCTGCTGCTGCTGCTGCTGCCGCCACCGCCCCTGCTGCTCCTCCTCCTCCTCCCACTGCTGCAGCTTCTACTAGTCTTACTGCTAGCACTGATAAAGCTGCGAGACCTGAACGCCAGGCTAGAGCAGTGCATAATCCCAAAAGCCTGGACCGGACAGTTTCTAATAATTAGTTTCTAACTGCTAAACCCTTACCTCCTCATCCTGGAAATCTTACTTTCACAGCATTCCCCCGCCTCACTGCCCCGAAAGGCACGGCCCGAGAGGCGCCCGAGAGGCGCCCGTGGCGCTTGGAGCCCCGAGGGGCTGCAGAAGAGTGAAGGTTGAGGTTCATTTAGGGCTGTTGCGTTTGGGATTCAAAGCTTAAGGGTTTAAGGAATCGGGGTTTTGGAGCTTAGGGTTTAGGATGCAAGGTTTAGAACTGTGGCTTTAGAGCTTGGAGGATTCGCATTTGGGGTGACTGATGTAAGGGTGAAGGGCTGCTTGCTGCAGCCAGAGGAAAAGGAGCAGAAGGTTTGACTTTGTTATCTTTGGAAGCCCGAGCAAGTCTTCAGGTTAGGTGGGCCCTCCACCCTGTAATAGTGTCGAATAATCACCATTATCACTTATAGTCAGTATTACGGTGCGGGGTCCACCTAAGCTTTAGGGTTCCAAGAATGTAAAATCTCAAGGTGCAGAGCTTTCAAGTCTGAAGGCATTCGTTTTCTGAACGATATGGAAGTTCCCAATGCAAACCCCCTAGATTCCCCAATATGATCTCCTTATAAGCTATAGTCTAAATTCCTAAATCCCCCTTAATAATCTCTATAAAGCTCCCCTATATAATCCCCTATGTAACCCCTTTTACGGAGTTCTTACTATAGCTCATAGAAGCAAACCCTAAACCCTAAATGGTAGTTTCCATTTTATTTTCCATTATCCCAATATAACCCTCCCTAGGATCCTTATGCGCCTTCTCCAGAAACCCTAAAACCGGGTGAGACCCTGAAATCTCCAAGCCCCAGGCCACCAGCTTCTGAAGAGCGCTTAAGGGAAAGTGGGGGAATGGATCCCTATGATAATCCCTATATATACCCCTATAATGGTACTTATATTCACTTGCCCCCTAACCCTAAACCCTAAACCCCGTCCCCCTTTGGCTTTTCGTGCGTCAGTCCGCTGACAAAGTCTCCCAAGTCATGGGGCTCAGTGTCTGAGATCCCTCACTTAGGTGCCAAAAACTGCGCCTGCAGCAGGTGCTGCAGCAGCGTAATGATAGGAGCTATATAGGGGTTATATGGGGTGTATATATATATGTGTATATATATATATGAGGGATATATTGGGATAATGGAAAAGAAAATGGAAACTACTGTTTAGGGTTTAGGGTTTAGGGTTTGCAGTGTAGCGTTTGGGATCTTGGGCTTAGCGTCAGGGACTTCGGCCTTGGGTGTTGAATGAAGGTTCAGCTTCAGGAGGTTTAGTGGTTGGGGTTTGGGATGTAACCCTAAGGGTCCATGTACCTAATAATTAGGTCCCTTTAAAGGGGATATATATGGGGTATATAGGGTTTAGGGTCCATGTACCTAATAANNTTGGGCAAGTATATGATTATTGGATACTTGGACCCTTAGGGTAAGGCTTCGAAAACTCAAGGCCTAGGGTGTTTGCATAATCTACCTGGACCTCCTGACAAAGTTCCTTTTGGGGGCAAAACAAACTTCTTTTCGCGGTCCCAAGCTTTGAAAAGGAGGAGGACCTCTCCAATATTTGCTTTCGGGGTTCATCAGGCTTAGCTTAAGCTGTCCGACATGCCAATACTCTGAGCTAAACGGTAAACCCTATAGTCTCCCTTAAGTAGATAGAATATGGCTTTGGGTATATTATAAGTAGATCCCCACATACCCCATATTCTATCTACTTAAGGGGGACTATAAACCCATTCCATCACATCCTTTTCAATGCTGGGCCCTGAGCCTGCTCCTGACATGAGCCGTAGTCTAGACTCCTTACAGGGGGTGATATAGGGGATACCTCCTTAGAGGGTTATATGGGGGACTACCATAGGACTTCTTAAGTGGGATACTAGGAATTTAAACAATAGCCCACATGAAACCTCCAAATCCTGCCCTCTCCCAAACTAATGGGAAGCGGCGTTTGGGGGGCCTTGGGCAAAACCAGACGGTCAAATTCTTTCGGAGAGGCATGAAAGATCATAGGGTGTAGGATTTGGGTAAAGGATAGAGGAATGAAACAGAGTGAAATCCAGAGTTAATTAAGAGTTAAATTTACCGCCGCACAAGTTTAACTCTTGAGCTAATCCTTTTCTAAACTCTTGAATTCACTCCCTTCCATAGAGGAATCGTACGGTGTAGGATTTCTGAGCAGGATAGAAGAATCATTTGAGCCTTTGTTTAAACTCCTAATATCCCCCTTAAAAACCCCTAAAAACCCCTTGTAGCAGTCCCCTATATAATCCACTCAGCCCTAAACCCTATTTAATACCCTTGAAGGAGTTTAGACTATGATTCATTGGATTTCGGGTGCAGACTTCCTCTGACAATGCCCGCTACCATCCTGCTGATAAACCACTCTGGCCATGGCCCTAGGCCACTGTCACCCGGACCCTTCGATGGGCCGGGGTTTAAGTTCCAAGGTTGGTTTAGGGTTTGGGGTTGAGGGTTTGGGGTTTGCGGTTTAGGGTTTGCGGTTTAAGGTTTAAGGTTCAGGGTTTGGGGTTTTGGGGTTGGGGTTCAGGGTTTACGGATTGGGGATGATGGTGCATAGTTCGGATCATGCGGGCTTTTGCCCTTCAAGCACTGTAGGGTTAGCGCTCATCATACGTTTGCCACTAAAGACAGCCCAGCGATTGACGAGATAGGAGCTGTAAGGTGGTGATAAGTTCTATGCTTGCACCTATAGGGCTAACCAGATGAGCAGTCTAAACTCCCAGCATTCCCGTTAACAAGCCCTGTAATAGTCCCCAACATAATCCCCAATATAACCCCCTTAAGGAGCTTAGATTACAGCTCAGACAAACTCCAGTAAAGAAAGCGAGAATGGAAGAAAGTCTTGCAGCGAGGGAACTGGCAAATAACAGAAGACATGAAGGAGACAAAAAGAAGAGGAAGAACAACAGCCGTAATTGTGATGGCAAACAAGAGATAGTGTGACTGAGTGAGAAGAAGAAAACGAACTTGAAGAATGGCAGTAGTATATGAAACACCACGGAAAATGCTACTGGTGATAATGATTGGTCAGCAAATACGGGGCGAGGTGCTCATGTCAGCTATGTGGCTAGTATGAATAAGTCTCAAAGTGTGGATTCCCAGTATGCCCCTCCCTCAAGATATCCCTGCACTATTGCTCTCGGAGCCCGATGAAATCCAAATTTAAAGAACCCTTGCAAAGTCATATCATACCCCACTGATAACCGCGTGCTTCCTACATTAGCCTTGGCCTTTTGCCGAAGTAAACGGACATACGACTTTGAGACACCCCCATCTGTTTGCATGCCTCTACGAAAGGCGATCCAAGTCCAGCTGCATCCTTGTCGTTCACTGGGCTGCTGGTAAGGAACGTCAGTTACGTCACTAGATGTAAAAAGAAACCCCATCTATTTACTAGATACCCTTATTATGGTAACTTAACTTGAGTTCCTTGACAGCAACCCAGTTTAGGGTCTAAAGTCTTAGGGTTGAGCTTGGGGTTGAGGGTCCAGGGTTAAGGACTTACTTGGAAGGTGAGTGGGACTCGGTAAGTATACCAGCAACCCTAGCATGAAACAACCCCAGTTAGCCCTCCGAGTAACCTACTTACGAAGTCCGCAAGACCCAGCAAGCACACTTCGCGATTCCAACTCCAATGTGCACGGCTTACAGTCAGGGCTTAGGACTTCAACATCACACGGGGCTTAGGCTCTATGGGGAATCTGAGGGCATGAGGGTGTAAAGCAACACAGAGGAACCTAGTCACGAAGGCGATGGTATTAGACCCTTGAGTTCCTAAGATAGTTTTCACCATATTCTCCCGCAGACCTGCTTATGAAGCCTGTACTCTGACCTTACCTGGGTTGCTGTTAAGGAACTTAAATTAAGTTACTATATTGGGGAAACCCTATTATTTACTATTTTTATATATATATACCCATTATGGTAACTTAATTTAAGTTCCTTAACAGCAACCCAGCTTACTGGTGCTTCAGGGAGGGTGAGGGAGTGGACACCGGTTTAGGGTTTAGGGGTTTAAGGTTTAGGGTTTAGGGTTTAGGGTTCAGGGTTGAGGGTTTAGGGTCTAGGGTTTAGGGTTTAGAGTTTAGGATGGTTTAGGGCAAAAGAATCCCTAACTGATGTTGCATAAGGATTCCCTATGTTCACTCCACCACTACCCCTTACGTATCAGCAAGCCTAAACACTCTCAATCCTGAACCACAAACCCATAGCTGTCTCTTTTCCGCTCCCATGTAAGTACCAGCAAGCAATCCCTGAAGTCTAGGCGGTAGAGTTAATCCAGGGCACGAGATGAAGTTAGGGTTTCATGTTTAGGGTTCTGGGCTGAGGGTTTAGGATTTAAGGTTTAGGGATTAGGGCTTAGAGCTGATGGTTTAAAGTTTAAGGCTTAGGGTTGAAGATTTAACGTTCCAGGTTTAGGGCTTAGTGTTTAATGTTTAGGTTTTAATGTTTAGGGTTTAGGGGCGTTTTCATCCAGGACCCCCTCCTTCACGGCATCCCGAAACAAGTTTCGGACTGCATGCCCTACGCCCCAAACCTCTTTTTTGTGCAGGGTCCTTTGGAGGTTTGTCAAAATCATGGTCCCCTGTTTGGGGCCCATGCACGGATTCTCGTCTAGTTCTAGCATTTGTGAATACAAAATGGTACCCTGTCCCCAAATGAGGTTTCCCAAACTTGGGGATCCTTTTTTGGTGGTCCCACAAAAAATCAGAGCTATAATATATTGGTGTGTTTCTGTGTGAGGAAATCCCCATATTGTAGTTTCCCAAAAAAAGGGGACCCCCATATAGACCCCAAAATACTATAGTCCTTATGAAAGGGACCCCCAAAAAGGAGCCCCTAATTTAGGGAAATCCCCATATTGAAGCATGGGCAGCAGATGGGCGCTTAGCCTTGGAGTTCTTTTGATGATGAAGAGGCTTGCCTTTCTCCCCCTGAAAGACTTCTGGGTTATATAGGGGTTATATAGGCATTCTATAGGCCTCTATGAGGTTCTGTAGAGTGATATAGGTTTATACAGGGTTTAGGATTTAAATTTAGGGTTTGGACTATAGATGGGTTGTTCGAAAACTATGGACCGCTTGTGGTCATAGATAATATTACGGCAGGTAGTATTTAGGGGCACCAAAACGGAACCCTAAATTTGGGAACTACCCTAAGCCCTAAGCCCTAAACCCTATATAGTAGCTTCCATTTTGTTTTCCGTTATCCCTAAATAACCCCTATATATCCCCATATACCCCTAATTTTGGGAGCTACTTAATGGGGTTGAGGATCGATGGCTTTGAGGTCAAGGGCCCATGGCTCCAACCTGCTCAAAACTCAAGTGGGTCTATGCAGGGTTTGGGGTTTAGGGTTTAGGGCCTAGGGTTTAGGGTTCAGGGGCCCTATGCCTCAAAAGACCCGCCCCCTGCAATCCCTAAACCCTAAACTTACGCTCAACAATTATTTAGGGATCCACCCCCTGGTAAAGTCAGTTCGCGGGCAAATGCAAAGCCCAAAACCCTGGAGCCTAAATCACAAATCCAAGAAGGCCTTTCAGGGGCTGCACATGGACATCCCCAAAAGAGCAAAACCTCTTTTCTTGAAGCTTTGGTCTGGTTCCCTGTGAGATAACATCTAAGAAAAAGCACAACTGTACGTTCCCTATTGGGGTTTAGGGTCAGAAAAATGTAAAGCTAATGTTCAACAATGACCCAGCGGTGTAGAAACCAGAATTCAGGATTGAGGGTTTGGCGTCTATGAGTCTGGGGTTTGGGACTTCGGTTTAGGGTTTGGGGCCCCCTTCTACGGCTCCTCCCTTTGGGTTTCCTACAATCCTTTGACCCTGAACCTTTAACGCTAGCCTGGCTGCTGTATAAAAAGTCTGGGACTGACACACTTGCCGCGTCCTGTGCTGAGGCGTTGGGGCCGGGCAGGGTTCAGGGTTTAGGGTTCAGGGTTCAGGGTTCACGGTTCAGGGTTTGGGTTTAGGGTTTGGGGTCCAGGGTCAGGGATTCAGGTTTGGGGGAAGTTTGGGGTTTGGGGCTCAGGGTTTAGGGTATAGGGTTGGAATACGTGGCCGGCATAAAGCGAAGGAGATTGTAAGGATCTCTTTAGGGACCGTGTAAGGCAATGTAAGGACTATGTTAGGATGCTCCCATATCAAGGCCCTAGTCAGCTAGAACACCATTTCACGGCGGGCTCAATCGAAGCTTGCGGTTTGGAGCAATCCCCTACTTAAAATTAGAACACACACCACAAAAACTACATATGACCGAAAATATATCTCACTATGCTGGTGATCTATCCACATAAAATTTCCTACAGGGACCTTTGGATCAACACTCGTTTGAAAAAGTGTAAATGGGAAATATGGGGGGACCCTGTGCTATGGGAGTTGACTTCTGGGCTGTGAACCCTAAACCCTAAACCCTAAACCCAAAGGGGATCCATGTTTCCATTGTGTTGGGAATCTAGGAAAGGTTTCATCCCCGGTTTGCAGCGGACTGTAAACTCGGAATGTTGGCAATCAGACTTTTTGTCACTTGTTTTGATAATTTTGGCCCTAAACCCTAAAGCCTATGATTCCAGGCCGTCTTGAACTACTTGGCCTGAGAAGTTGACCCGTATCCACAACCCTGGAGCCGTCAAGCTTAGCCTCCGGGTTAAGTTTTTAAGGCTGAGGCCAGACGATGCATAGAATACATGGCTTGAGTACAGAAACTCCCATACCGACCTTTTTAGCAAGCAGCGGATGGGGGGACACAGGGGCTTCAATTTGTTGCTTCCAGATCTGCTTCCATCTGTTTTAGGATGAGTATGTGCGGGGAGCCTCGGGTGTAGACTTTCACATGTCTTGAACAATGCTGTCGCTTCGTCTACTGAATGACGGGGTTGCTGTTAAGGAATTTATCTTAAAGTACTATGTTGGGGAAACCGTATTAGTTACTATATAGAGTATATATATATATACCCATTATGGTGACTTAATTTAAGTTCCTTAACAGCAACCCAGATGAGCAACTTGTGGTCAGATAGGGGAGGGCTCAGGCGAATCTCGTGCAAGTTCACGCTGGGCAAGACTTGTTGCAGGGTAACCTCTCATGGTACTCTGTTGCACATCGGGCAGTAGAGCGCCCAATTACATAATTTAAAACCTCTCAGAACCTAATTGCTATAAAATATTCGACAAAACCATTGAATGCAAGAGAACTTCTGCCTAGAAGAGCACACCATGCCGTGCCATGCATGACACTGTACCGACTCGCACCAGACCACCCCAAAGACTAGATTGCCAGATGTCGTGCTTTGCTGTCAGGTGCTTAGTGCGAGGGCTGCTGTGTACAACTCAGGGTCTCAAAAAACACCCTGAACCAGCACTCCTCACAGGAACCACTCAAGCAAGGCCTTCTTAAATCTGCTAGATCTTAAACCACACCCCAAGCCCTAAACCCTCACGAGATCCAAAAGCCTCAACCCGAAACCCTGAGCCAAAGCCTTTAATCCGAAGCCTTAAACCCCCAAACCCTACCCCCTCCCTCCCCTGCTCCCACGCCTGCTCAGAGGCTCTTGGCCTCCTTCGCAGCGCGGTCCTCCTGGACTCGCTTCAAGGCCTGACGGGCACAATAATAATAGTAATGGTAATTCGTATCAGAAATTAATAGTTACTAGTTACCGACTTCGCAGGCTATGCAGTCTCAGGGCGTTTGGACTTCTGCTCCCACTTTGCTTTGCCTCTGCCGGGCCCCCTCCCATGGCGGGTGGCCTAGTCCAGCCTGACCATCCCGCGTTCCTTCTTCTCACCCACATCCCCTCCCCCTCCCCTTCCCCCCTCCCCTT
>CAJNIZ010046410.1:24126-40394 GCA_905231905.1 Symbiodinium pilosum | reverse complement strand
AACTCCTAAACCCTAAACCCGAAGCGCATGCGCGCGTAGGCCATTGACAGCCTGAAGGAAAGAGCAAATGAAGCTGCGGCAGGCACATCTACTTACTGGTCGTTGATAGGTAAGAAGGGATTAGGTAGCATCTAGGGTTTAGGGTAGGGAATAAGGCAATATATGCGATAGTTTCGGGACTATACAGGGATCATATTCCCATATATCTTAGGTGGACCCCCCACCCAGCAATATTGACTATAAGGGATAATAGGGATTATATGAGGGTCCTCTTATGTTCCTAGTATACCACTATTACAGGGTGGGGGGTCCTCCTAACATATATCCCACAAGGAACCTGGGACCATAAGATTTGCTCTACCGCATGAAATCGTGTTTTCTGGGTACGCAGTTCTTGCTTGTACGTAGCTACTACCCGGGATGCCGTACCAAACTCCGAGCCGGGACGTGTCTTTCCAATTCCAATCGCATACAGACCGACGTTCATACCTACATAAACCTCCCTTCCGATCTCTGCCTTTATATCTGTCTCTCCTTCTCTGCCCCCCCTGTTTCTAGAAAGTCCGCAGGCCTATGAGCTGTAGTCTAAGACCCCTTAGCAACCCCTAAATTACTCCCCTACATAAGCGCCCCCGATAATGATCATATGGATTTAGACTACCAGCTACAACCTGCTAGGTGGAACTACTAGGGTGTAGCGTCTAGGGTTTGGGATTAGGGATTAGGGTTTGGGTATTACGGATTAAGGTTTGAGGATTAAGGTTTAGGGTTTGGGATTAAGGTTTAGGATTTGGGGATTAAGGCTTAGGGTGTTAAAGCGAGGGTTCACGGATTAGGATTTAGGGTTCAGTCAACATATAGTCCCCTTAAAATAAATAGAATATGGCTTTGGGTACATCATGATATGATCCCCATGTACATACCCCATATTCTATCTACTGAAGGGAGACTAAAACTAGGATTCAGGGATTAGGGATTACCCTGAGGGTCCACGGACCCAAATAATAGGGTTTTAGGGCCCAAATACTATGATATTAATGGCATTTGGGCCCTCCAGCCCTATTATTTGGGTCCTTGGACCCTCAGGGTTGGGCTTTATAAATTGGATGCGCAATAGCCCGGCGGGCTTATCCAGGCCTAGGGCCCTGTGGCATGCGGTGTCAACTCTGCATCCAACTGTGGGCTGATGGAAATTAAAATGGCAACTACCATATTGGGTTTAGGGTTTGGGGTTCAGGGGAGGAAGAGCTTAGCTTTGATAAATGTTCGAATTTACATCTGCCTTTGAAAAAAGAATCAGGCGAGGTTTTCAGGCCAAGGTTTCAAGGTCTTATAATTTAACACTCGCTAGAATGGCAACCGCGTAGCACTTCCGGATGACTAAGCACCCTCCCCCCCCAGACCAGAACTCCCTAATATGCACTTGGTTCGGCAGTTGTCACACACAATATAGGGCCGCATACAGCAACTTCTTGCTCAACACGAGCCTTCATTCACTTTTGAATCGCCTGCATACAAAGAAGCCTGCCTCTAGAAGTTGTCAAAATGCTACCGAGATCCCGTCATCGATTGGATACAAAACTTCGAGCCCAAAAACAAAAAAACGCATCGTCTTTTCCATTCCCTTATCCCAAGCAACGCTGATGCCTGAACCAAGAACTTCATCAAGCTTGCACGCCAGTTGCTTTTACCACGCTCTGACACTGCTGCGCCGTTTCCTTGCACAAAGGGCACAAGCTGAACAAGTGAGGGCGGTCAAAGCTAGGCAAACGCGGTGTTGCGTTCAATCTGCGCTGGCCCTGGGGGGTGCAATACGTGCTCGCTGTCTTCAGCGCAAAAAAGGGTATACCAAGAAAACCATTTGGAGAGCCCGCCAGGGGTGATTCAGAACTCCATAAATTGCTTACAAGTAGGGAGGGCTGGATGGCGCCTCAACAGTACTGCGGTAGAGTCGTGCCCACAAGTCTCTCAACATGGCCCTGTGTGCTCAAAATACACCTCAACTACGGGACCTTGCACTCTGCAGAGACTTGCTCCGCCAACAAAAAGACCAATCAGCACATGCCAATGTTGCAGCTTCAGGAGGGAGCCTTGTAGCTTACGGGGGTGGAAAAACCTGGACCACTTAGGTATATAGAAGGCATAGCAGCAATATATGGGTCGTTCTCAAATTAGGGTCCCATATTAGTACCCCTAAATTCTTACTGCCGTAAGAACTTATAACCTAACGGGACCCATAATTTTGAGAACAAACCATACGGGGTGTAAAGGTAATGGGATTAGGGATTCCTTCCAGGGGTCCCTCTCCTATTAGGCCTTGATAACCCCTGATCCGCGGAGATTAGTGTTTAGGGTTTAGGGTTCCCGGCGCGATTACAATACCTCACACTTGAACCTCCTCATCACAATGCTGCTGTTTGTAAGGGGGTAACCGTGATCAATCCTCTCAATAGACCCAAAGTACAGAAATTATAAGCCTTAAGTTGCACCCTACCACTTTTTAGAAGGCCGCCCTAAACCCTAAGCTCTTAAGTGACTTAAGCGCATATGAAGGCTGAGCCTACACGTTTGGGGTTTAAGGTCTAGGGAACCTATACTACACCTCCCCTTTCTCCTTAGCCCCAATGTTCGGAATTATTTTGGGCTCATGTAAAAAAAGACTCCGAATAATTCTTATTAGTGCTCATGTATGCTTTGTCCAAGGGGACGGGAGCACGGAGGGTGTGGTACGGGATCCCACACTTAGGCTTGGCCCAAGCCCTAAATCGCCGAGTTTCGTAGCTCATCTGCTAGCTGGTCTTCCAGAATTTGGAAGACTGCGCCGAAGTACCGCGCCCAAAAAGCCTTTCGGGAACTTTGTCTGGCTTAAGACAGTTTAGGGTTTCCTAAGAATAGGTGTGCCATTTTAGGGGTCTTTATAAATATGAGCAGGACGAGAATATGGTGGGGTCTATATTGGGGTATTCTTATTTGGGGAAACTATCACATTGACCTTTCAGGCTCAGGCTTGCAGCTGCTAATTTTGCAGGAGTTTGATCCTATAGGGTTAGAGCTTTTGCAACTTGCATGGCCACAAGGGTTTAAGGTTGAGGGTTTGGAGCCCTAAACCCCAAACCGCTTTAGGGTTTAGAGTTTGGGATTTGGAATTAGGCGTTGTTTTAAGGCTTCGTCTGATTTTGGGTTCAAAGTTTTGGCAGATGAAATGGCGGCAGCAGAGCCTGATTGGAGCGGAACTGTAGCTAAGGGTCCCTTAGGTGCCAACCACATTCCAACATGCAAGCCACTCCCCAAGGGTCCAAGGACCCAAATAGTAGCGCTTTAGGGCCCAAATACCGTTAATAATGTAATATCTGAGTTCTGAAACCCTTTTATTGGGGTCCTTGGACCCTCAGGGCCTATGCAAGAAGAAGCGCCTAGACAAAGAAGACCACACCGATATGATTTCTGCAAGGGCCCTCCTCATCCATAACCATCCAGATCTCTTTGGGCAAGCTATGCCAGGAAGACCATCGTCCCTGTAACTTGCCATGAAGCACCATCCATACAAAGCCTGTGTGGGCCCAAAAATCCCCAGACCCAAGCTGATATACTAGGCCAGCTAACGCTAGTACGCAATAAAACGGCAAGAACGACATTAGAGCAGCAAGAACAAGGTGTTCAGGAGTACTGGGAACATTAGGAACTTGCCAACACACTTGAGGTTAAAAAAGACAAACGAAATTCCTATATGAGTTCCCTCCTTTCATATGAATTCCGGGGACCTGATCTGCGCCCTTCACCTATCCCCCCCAAATGGCAAATCAAACAACTAGTATTGCGGACATTTGGGATGTCCATGTACTTTTTGGATCCCCGAACCCTGAACACCTCACCCTAAACCCTAAAATCCAGTTGCAGCGGCTCCCCAGGCCTCTTCCGCGATCTTCGCTGGAACGAGGCGCAAGCGCAAACCTGGCGTTGAAGTGATTTACAGTATTCGTAGGCTTTCAAGAACTCCACGTGCGGGAAGTTGCAATATTCCTAGATGGCGATTGCAATGATGCGACACATTGCTTTCAAGATCTGCGAATGCTGTAATTTGCCATCTTTATATTTGTCAGGAACTGCTAAGGCTGCATATTTCGTACTCTTCCAAAAGCTCCAAATGCTGTAGCTGCTACAACATCTGCAGCCTTTCGTCCAGTACTCGCATCCTTTCAATAAGTCGACATGCTGTAATTAACAGTAACCCTGTGGGAGACCAAAGGACCCAGACAGAGGACTTCCGAACCAGAGGACCACAGGACAGGAGGACCCGGGGAGAAGAGGACCAGAGGACTAAAGACCACAGAGCCAAAACAAAAGATGAAAGAACACTCAAATTAACCAGTCCTCCATTCTGGGGAAGTAGGACCATGAGCTTTTAATTGCTTAGGCAACCATAGCACACTGCCCTGCATAATTACGTTTCCACGTAATTGGCATGACTGGTAATTCCTCGGCCCCAACTATAAGACGACACCACCCTAAACATGGCGCCTTCAAATGCGCCCCTAGGGTTTAGGCTTTCGGGTTGTTTCAGGCCCCCATCTCACGGGGTGTTGTCCCCCAAGTGTACAACATAACCAAAGTCCTGTGCAACTACCCCAAGCCAGCCCCAGAAGAATCACTACGAGTCCCTTCAAAGCACAACTGAAGACGGACAATCACGGCGTAAACACTTCAGATGGCTCAAAAGATGAGGTAAAGGAGGGTGGGGTAGAGGAAATAAGCGCCAACAGAATAGAACCTATAGTAGGGATCCTTCCATCCACCTACCCTGAACCCTAAACCCTAAACTCTGAGCCCTAAACCCTAGAGCCTAAACCCCAACCTACCTTCATCCCAATTTCCCGGCCTGAGCCCTACACCCTCTAAGGTTAGAAGTTTAGGCTCCTAATTTGGGCCCTTAGGCCTTTTAGGGGGGATTCTGTAGGGGTACATCTAGGGTATATAGCAGGCATATGAGGATTTCAGGCTTAGGGGTCCATGTTTGAAACCTTAGACACCCTCGAAATCTTCAACTCTCTGGAGCTTATGCCCTTGCACACCTGCAGTTGTTGAACCCTTTTTGAGGCACGGACTAAACCTTCAAATCCTAGAGCCTTTGAACCCTGAGCCCTAAGCCCTCAACCCTTCAACCCTTGAAACCCTGAAAAACCCTCAACCCTTGAAACCTTGAACCTCAACCCTCACGACCCTTCACCGCCAACCCCAAAGCCCTAAACTCCCCCCCTAAAAATCCCTACGAACCCCTGAACCCTCGCATTCTGCAGCCAAAAGCACTTCGCAAGGGCGGCTGCTGCTCCAGAAGAGATTCTGCCCAGCCTGCGTCGTGAACTGACCATTGAGATTCACGGTGGTTCCACGGGTTTAGGGGTCCAAAGGGTTTAGTTTGAGGAGCTTACGGCTTGGGGTGCATGGACAATTATTGCTATTGCTATTATCTTTCTTACTCTTGCTAATCAATGCTAGTACTGTGAACCTACTATGGATGCTTTCCTAGTGGTACTACCACCCTACTGCTACTACTATTGCCTCTACATGGGCGGCCCAAGAATATTGAGCTACTTGACCGGCCCTGCAGAAAAACATCCCAACTAGTATCCCCCCTAATAATGGAGAATCAAGTGGAAAATGAAATGGACACTGGGATCATATGGGGGATTGTAGCGTTATAGGTAAGGGTGATTAAAAAATGGCAGGGAAATGTTCTTCGAAGCACCTGTACGTGAACAGTTCGGGGAGCGCGAGGATAGTTGGTGCACCTTAACATACCTTGACATGCTTTGCAAGTCTTTCAACATGTCCTGGGGAAAACGTGTCGCCTCCAGCTAGAGCCTAGTGGCAGAGTGTATGGGGATTTCCAACAATTGGGGTGGGGGTCTTTTTAGTGGATGTCCCAGCAATAAGGGTTAACATATCTCAGGATGTGTGAGGGCCAAAAATTGGGAAACACTGAACAAAACTCATTGGCTACTGATGCCGCAGCCTCCTCGAGAGGTTCGTTTGGAGTCTCTCGGAGGATAATACAGGGTCTTGGCCTATCCGAGCTTCTCTGAATTGCGGTCTCATTCAGAGGTCTCGTGTCTTCAGCACCATCCAAAGTTTCCGGCATGGCATTGCACTGAAGGTCGCCCACGTGGCGGGGCACAAAAAGCATTGGGCTGATGTCCTTTCGAGAGGTCGGCAGAAGGATCCCAGATGTTGGGATCAGTTGAGTATGGCCAAGCGCAGATGTTTGAATTGGGCTGAATTGCTTCAGGGCAGTGGTGCCGCGGCCCAAGTGCTGGATGAGCATTCAGTGGATTCGCTCACTCGCAGAGGACTGTGAGGCTACAATATGTGGTGCTACCAGTGTGGTGCAGACCCATTAGGGCCCATGCCGTGTGCTGGGCACGCTACAGCGGGCGTCGAGCGATGCCATTGTTGTCTTTCTCAGATTCTCCCCCTGTGCCGGGGATGAGTGGCCGCGCGTTGTTTGGCATGTGTTTCTGTGCAGGTGCGGCCGACTTTTGGTAGCCGCTGCACTCGGGAGTGCAGACAGTATGGATATTCATGAACTTCTTGGCTGCTCATCCTGGGTAGAACGTAATCCCTTCCTCTTCCTGGCCAGTTTCTTAGGAGGACCCCAAACCCTAAACTTCTAAACCCCCTTGTGAGATGAGGTTGTTACTTCCATGCTCTCCAGAAGGACAGCCCAACACATGTGATTGAGCACATATGAGTAATAGTCTAAACTCCTAGTGTCCCCCTTGATCACCCCTATAATACTCCCCTAAACATCCCCTGAAGAACCCCCTTTAATGAGTTTACAGCATAGCTCATATGTTCGAGAAAAAAGGAGGCATCTATCTTGGATACGGACAGCAGTTGGGGTGGAGCAAGGCCAAGGTACCGAAAATGTCAAGAATCCCCTTTCTGAGCCAAATGGAGGTCATAACGCAAGGGCCTGCTGTGATTAAGGGTTGAGGGTTTGGGGGTTTTGGGTTTAGGGTTCTATCTATATGTTGTACGCAACCAGCAGAACCATCCTTGACACCCCACCTTATGTCAGATAGGCCTCTCAACGGAACCAAGCATCCTCTGCTACAGGTTGTCGCCGGCACCATACTTCATCCCCATATCCTGTATATCCTCCAGAGAACAAACAGGACCTTCTGGCTGCCGTATATGACTCACAGAGGGTCCTCATTATCGGGCTCCGAATTCCCAAAGCTTTTTTCACATATTTACACCTCCGAAACAGCCATGACAATGGCCTTTGTACCCCAAATACTAGGTAAAGTCTATCATTCTGGGTGTTCGGGAGGTCTACCCTAAACCCTAAACCCTAAAACCCTAAACCCTAAAACCCTAAACCCGGTTTAGACCCTAAACCCTAAAACCCCAAACCCTAAACGAATCATTGTCCCAGTGGCTGGCAGGCACCGCAGCGGCAAACTCGGGCCCTGCAGGTGGGCAAAGGTCAAGAAATTCCTGGCTCTTCGGCAAGAATCTTAAGGTTTTGAGTTTGGGTTTGGGGTTTAGGGTTTACGGTTTGGGTTTAGGGTTTACTGTTTGGGGTTTAGGGTTTAGGGTTTAGGGTTCAAAATGGGGTTGGGGGTTTCTACTTAGCCTTTTGCCCCCCTACGCTGTTTGAAGGGAATTCTATCGGTGGGATATTTCAAATTCAAGCACAGAGGTGCCTAGGGCCCAGGGTTACTCTGCCGTGCCTTCCACCCTGCCACAAAACAGAATGGGCAAAACAGCAAAAATCTAGTTCATAAACCAGGACCATCCTAGAAACCTTAATTGGGGTTATAAGGCCTCTAATAGTCAGAATGGAGGGTAGGGGCTCATGTGGGGTTCACAAAATGTTGGGACGAGGCCCCTGCAAGTACTGGACATCGTGAGGTTCATCCCACTTGGGTAAAGGCTTTCCCCTCCCCAATCCCATATAGGTTGCGTTAAGATTTAGGGCGTTTAGGGTGTACACCTTTACAAATAGAAAAAACAGTGTCCGGATATTCTTTGAACACCCCGAAATCATCTGTTACCGGACCTATACCCTAAATCTCCTGTTAGCGGGAGGCCGAAACCCTAAGCCCCTAAACTATCCCTAAACCCAAGCTCCTACATCTCCTGTTCTGGGGGGCCTTTTTAAAATCAACAGCCTTCAGTTCTTAACCTGAAGCCCTTCGCATTGCCCCGGGATTCAGGGACGGTGTTGCTTGCAGATATTCTACCCCAAAGTAGGCAAGAGTTTAGGGGGTTGCTGTGAAGGAGCTGACTTTGAATTACTACAGTGGGGCAGACCATGATTACTACTAACTATCTTGTTCTAAAACTATAAATATATATATATGTGATATAGACCTAGTAGGGTAACTTAACTTAAGCTCCTTGACTGTAACCGAGGTTCAACAAGGTTCCTTTTGGTAACTTAACCCCAAACTCTACAGGGTTTAAGGTCTGGAGCTTAGGTTTCCACAACAAGGTTCCGTTTTGCAATTCCCTTCGGTAACTTAACCCCAAACCCTCTGTCAGCCCCTCCCAACCCCTTTCAAAGAGAACTTACCTGAATTTAGGTTCCGTCACAGTATCCCAGCTAAACCCACCTCTCAAAGAGAACCTACCTGAATCTAGATTCCTGCACAGTTAAACCCCCGACCCTGAACCTAATCCCTAAACCCTAATCCCTCAACCCTAAACCCTATAAAACCTAATCCCTAAACCCTAATCCCTCAACCCTGTAAAACCCAATCCCTAAACCCTATAATCCCTCAACCCTAAACCCGGAAACCCAATCCCTGAACCCTAAACCCCAAACCTTGTAAGACCTAAGACCTAATCCCTAATCCCTGTAAACCCTAAACTCAGACCGCACCTGCGATTCCACTTCCACCAGCCCCCGAAGGGCCGGCTCGGTGGCAGCCAGCACACGGAGGACCACCTGAGCAACAGTCTAAACTCCTTAAAGGGAGTTATAGAAGGGGAGCATTACAGGGCTTATTAAGGGGGATCCTAGGAGTTAGGGTAGGGCTTATTAAGGGGGATACTAGCCTTAAAGGGGGCTATATAAGGGAAGTATTACAGGGCTTATTAAGGGGGATACCAGAAGTTTAGAAGGGAGTTATATAAGGGAAGTGTTATTGGGCTTATGAAGGGGGATACTGGGAGTTTAGGCTATAGATCACCTGAACAGAACGAATGAAAAAGATCCTCTTCAAGGGCCTAGATGGTGGATACCAAAATTTCTGCTTCACCCTAAGTACCGTACCTTATCCTACCTTATACCTTGGAAGTTTTAGCATAGAAGAAGAACAGGGCCGTACAGGACGTTTAGTTTTAGCACTGGGGTCATATAGAGGTTTATATGGGTGTGTCGAGGTACGGGCTGGGGTTTAGCTGCTAGGATTGTTCAGAATGTCCTTGCCAAGGAGGGGCTACGGGGAATACACGTCTCTAAAGGGGGATACTAACAGAAAAGGCAACCTACCTTTGCGATAGGGTTTGGGGCTTAGGGTTTATAGGGTTGAGGGTGGCAGGTACTTTGGACGACTGCCACTGGAGGATTGCATATGAGCCGCTCAGAAAAGGGTCGTTCCGGGCATGTTATACGTCATAAGCTGATTTTGTCAGGTCAAGGTTACTTAGATCACAACCCTTTTTTGCATGTGGATCCTGGGCTGGATGCCACAAACACCACGACTCAGGACTGCTGCCCGCCACTTCGCTGGACACACTCTGCGCTCTAAACCGAAACCCGAAAATCTGGACCATGGGACTGGGATGACTGACGCTACGTTGCCCCCTTTAAACGTCTTAAGCTTGGCTGCGTGGTACTTCAAAGCCCCCCCAGAATCATTTATACCTAGGATCCCTCAGGCCACAATAGGGGAAACACATAATTCTCCCAAAGTGCCACCTCGTGAGGTGGGGGGGATAAGTGTTCTGACTTTTGGCTCTTACTGTCAGAAAACTACCTGGGCCCCAAAAGTATGTAAAATAATGGCCTTTATGGCTATTATTATGGGTTTAGGGCTATTATTTTACATACTTTTGGGGTTTGAGTAGGTGTTGATTGCCTGAGAAACTCGGCCGTAGGGTTTAGGGCTTTGGGCTCGGGATTTAGGGCTTGTTAAGGGCACAGGGAATACACCTCACGGAAATAAGACGATAACCCATATAGCTCCTTTTGCAAAGAACTGAAATCAGTACTCCAGGGTAGACATGGATGGTTTCAGGATTCAATGGGAAGTATACCCTCCAGTGTCTTCAAGCGTGTCTTGGCTTTCAACGCAGCTTGCTTCTGGGCTAGGCCGATTCGAGACCACGAGCAAATGTAGACTTCGATTCATAAACCCCTCCGTTTAAAGGCCTTAACATATTGGGATATCTGCTATAAATCCTATTAGGGTGGAGGGGTTTATCAATCAAGATTAAACCCTAAACCCTAAATCCTAAATAGTAGTTTCCAGTGTCTTTTCCGGTATCCCAATTAAACCCCAATATAACCCCCATATAGCCCCAGTATAACACCCCTGGGTTAGCATAGTACTGCTTCAAGCCTAGGCAAATCGTTTGCAATTGATGACAGAAACTCACAATGGTCCCAAACCTTGCTGGGGTACCTTTAAAGGGGGATATCGGGGTTATATAGGGTGTGTTTGTATATATGTATATATACATATACATATATATATATATGTATATGTATATATCTGTGAGCTCTTGATCTTTTAGGCATAGAACCCACCCCTAAGTAGATAGAATATACCGGGGGGCTATATCTCTGGCGGATCTATAAAGCAAAGCCCTCAACATGATACCCTATACAACTATTGAGTAATTTCCTGGAGCCCTTGAAGGAGGATCTACTTTCCAGATCCTCCTGGGGGCCTGGGTTGGGGTTTAGGTTTTGCAGCATTTGAGGTTCCAAGGACTCCTGCAAATACGTAAAGTTGAGCGCTCAAGGCTTTTGCATTTTGGGATACGCAAGGGGGGGAGCCCCTGTTTTGAACAAAAGGCGAGGAAGCCAAAGGGTTCAGGATCTGAAACAATGCAGAAATTCCCTATATCTTCTTCACCGAAGCCTGTACATGTTCTCTTGAAAAGGGGTCTGATATACAAAGCTGAGCTTGGTCCATGCTGTTTCACCCTACCTACCTTCTCACTGAACAGTATGTATCTCGCGAACCCCAAGACAAGGGGCCTCTTGGGAGGAATAGAACAAGTACTAGCTATGCTCATTTAGTTCCTGTTGCTGAACTCTAAACCTTTTATACGAGGTTGCCCAGCTCATTCACTCCACTCCTCCCATCCCAGTACACTTCTTGGAAAGACAAGATAACACTGTTTGTGTCACAAATATAATAGCTGAAAGAGACCGTATGATACTACCTGGTTACCGAAACCTAGACGCGCAAACGTAAATCGTGCCTTCCATGTGGTACGAAACTACTATTGTATCACATGCCAGGAGCACCTACTCTTCACCTGGAACCGAGAAGGACCCTATTCATGGCCTTTAAGGCCCAAAGTATCAAGACCCTACACCACAAAAACTTTTAGGGTCCTCTAATAATGGTACGTAGGCCCTAAAGGAGGGACGTCGGAGGGTCTAGGTAGTTCTTCTTTATAGACTTAGGCGCTTTTTTGACTTTTGATCCAAGGTAGGTAGGTAGCATGAAAGGCCCTGTCAGGCGCCCTACCTCATCCTCCAATTCCTCACCATAGACCTGGCTGTCACCCTAAGGCTTAGGGTTAAGGGCTTAAGGGGAAAAGGTAGGGTTTAGGACTTAGGGGTGTAGGTAGGGCTTACAGTTTAGGGGTCTAGGTAGGATTTAGGGGATTTAGGGTTTGAGGGTTTGGGGGGGTTTTGAGGTTTTGGAGCTTAGGGTTGCCCCTGAATCAAGGAATAGGGAATACACCCTAAGTCTTGGTCAGGATCCTCTTACGATTTTGGTGGACTTCAATGTAGTTCCCCTTTTCATTTTCATTTTCTAGATGTGTATCTGTACTAGGACCCCAAAGGGAGGGATGGGTTCACAGTTCCTTAAACATCAAGAAATGTATGAAATCGGGCCCAGATTGAGGAACCCCTACAACAAGAATTGTAATCTATTGGGCCTCACAAGAAGATCCCCAAGTGCTGTCAACCATTTCACCACAAGCTAGAAGTCTAAACCCTAAACTCTAAACCCTAAATCCTAAGACCTGAGCCGCAACCATTGCGCGTGGGATTTTACTGTAATTATGGAGTCAGGCGTACGGTGAATGGCCACAAGGGTACCCCTGTTATATGGTGCAAAATGTACTAGCCCCAAATAACCCGAAAACCACTGGCCCAAAATCCTAAAACGCAAGCCCAAATCCCTTAGCCTTACAAACCTGAAAGCAAAACAACGGCAGGCACACATAGTTTCCACAGCGACCCATTACCTGCCTCCGGGTCGTTCAGCTGCAACCGCGTGAAGGCCTGAAATTCTGAGCGAATGAGCAGCCTACAAGGGAGGACCAAGTGCAAAAACAATGAAATGGAAACTGTGTCCATATAGTTTTTTTTTGGGGATAGGATATAGCAATGTAGGGGTTCAAGTACTTGCCAGAATCATGTTGAAGTCTATTTGAGGTACCGTATACTATCACGTTAAAAGGGATCTTGGTGATTATTCGGCCTTCTACTTCATGTGTTCAATCTCCCCAGGCAAAACCCTTCGGGACCTAGGTTTAGGGTGCATAGGGTTCACAAAGGGAGTATAGTAACCATACCAATCCTTAAGGGCAAAGGCTTTGGGACCACTAAGGCCAGGGGTCACGACATAGCGGCACCAAGAACAAAATGGGGCTTGGGCGCTTTTTGTAGGGTCCCGATTACCGAGGAAATACTTTTTTCCGGGGTGTATGGGACGACTAAACCCTCAACCCTAACCCCTAAACCCCAAACCCCAAACCCTAAACTCCATTTTTTTAATTTGGGGCTCTGAAGTTGCCGTCATGGAAGGCTTACAAGTAATTCGGGCAGAAGGATTGAGACTCGGAGCCTACCCCAGGTGAGTAAGGTTTTTTTGGTGGTTAAACCCAGTCAGATTATATTCCTTATAGAAAATACTATACCCCAAAAGGAGGCTATAATCTTACTCTATATTGGGTACCATAGTACCCCCAAATAAAATACTACTCAGGTGTCCAGTGCTGTGTGACGACCTTACATGCAGGTGGGCTTTAAGTTCCTGGTAGCGTGTGAGTCAAACTGGGGTCTGGGACTCTGCTCATTTCGGGGACCCCTTATATACACCGCTGTGTGATTTCGGTTTGGGAACTCTACCCATCTTGGAAGAAACGATGTCAGCTTAGGGGTGTAGGCTAGGGTTTAGGGTATAGGCTTTAGGGTTTAAGGGTTAGGGTTTAGCGTTTAGAGTCTAGGGTTTAGGGTCAAGCAATCTCTACCTAGCCCCGATGGCCACTTATAGTCCTGCACCCGTGCCTTCCAAGAGTATCCGCACAACAAAGTCTAAACCCTAAACCCCAAACCCGAAACCCTAAATCCTAAACCCTAAACCCTAAATCCTTAACCCTAAACCCTAAACCCTAAACACTGCTGTTTGTGCGTTGTTCAAACCAAAAGCCAACAAGGACCCCACCGGACATGTAGAGCGTCTACTGGAATGATGGAGATGCTGGTTAGAGTGACAACTTTCAGCAACAGATAGTAAAGTCAGGTATACAATCACCCCCCATTTGGGCTTATCTTTCACAGCTCTGTACTTATCATACCCCTGAGCGTAACATTTGTGCACTTTAGGGCCCCTTGTAGGCCTCATTCATAAACTTTCAACCCCAGGGTGCCCTCCATTTGAAGTTGAATGAGGTTCTATGAGGCTTTGGCTCAGACGAGTTCAGAGTGTAGGATGGAGGCCGTGAAGACACGCGGCTTGAGAGTTCGAGAGCTGAAGGCTTACAGACTAATGTAGATGCGGAAGGAATTCGAAGAGGATGCTGAGGTAGTATACTCTCTCGCTCTCGCGCTGACTCGGATCCGTCAGCTGTATATACTCTACAGTCACAGAGTTATTAGAGCATTGCACGAACAATTTCTGCAACTAAATGTAACTAGTTAAGGCCACGTCACGAACCCCGGGGCCAAGAAAGTGTCAGGGTAGTTCCCGCACAAAAAGGCTATCCAAAACCCTCAACTTAAAGCATCAAACCTAAACCTTGGATCCTACACCTAAACCCTACACACTAAAACCCTAAAACCCTAAAACCCTAAACTCTAAACCCCTAAACCCTAAAACCCTAAACCTTATGGCAACACAAGAAACATCCTGAGCACCCACGGCCAGCCTTCTTAACCAAATGCGACCACGGATATACCTCAGCGGTCAGTCCTGAACCCTAAACCCTGATGGGGGGCCTCTAGGGAACTCGGGTGCATACAGGGAATCTACGGGGATTATGGGGGTCCTCGTGTACCGAAAACACTTAGAGGGTGGTTTCCGAAAAAATGGGGCCCCCGAACTACTGCAATCCTGAAGATAGGTACCCCCAACAAGGGAACACCTAATTTTTGAAGACTCTTAAGTTTACCTGTTTTGACCGTATAGAGGGATTGTAATGCATTTATAGGTGCCCCTAACAGGTAAAGTGAAGTTCCCCAGCTACTAATCCCCTCCCCTGATTCAAAAAGCCTACGACCCGCTATATAATAATAAATATTGCCCTCTATATCTATATATATATATGTATATTGGTTCTCTATAAAGTTTAGGGTTTAGTGCTGATAGGGTTTAGGGTCCTATATGGGGTTAAGGGATTAGGGGAGCAGGGGGGGCTTATCAGTAGGGGAGGGGATTAGGGTGTGGGCTTTGCGTTTTTTTAGGGGTTTGGGGCATCGGCAGAGCATGGTTGAGGGCTATTAGGGTTGAAGGTTGTAGGGTTTAAGGATTAGGGTTTAGGGTTTCAGAGTTTAGGGTTGGTTTCAGGCTAAGGGATGGTTGAGGGTTTAGGGTTTCAGGGTTTAGGCTTCAAGGATTTGGGCTTAGAGGTGTAGACTAAAGGGAGGGCTTAACCGGGCCCTTATTGAGGTACGGCTGTAAACTATAGCTGTGTATTCCTCACAGGGCCTTTGTAATTGAAGTCCAAAAGCCATGACCCAGTTCAACCCTCCACCCGACAATCTGGGGCTTTGGCGCAAAGCAGGGCTGAAGATTAATCGTTTCCCCTAGTATTAATAAACGTCTCCCGCCAATCTCCTCAACAAAAAACACTACCGGGCGATGATTTATTAGAGTTTCTACAAAGAATTATACGAGATCTAATTAAATCGAACTAAAATCAATTGACCTCTACTAAAGTGTAAGTAAATCGCATTAGAATCAAGTTCGCATTGTAACGAGACAAATGAAACCTATTTACTGTAGATCTTTGTAAACGACCTAACTAACAAGGAGCTCAAATCGCAACAAAACCGGTTAAACTTGCCTTCACACCGTCTTAAGTAACTTCCTTGAGAAAAACTTGGTATTCAAAAGTAATAAAACCAAGGAAATCAAGAAGATCCATACATCCTTTTACATCTTTTGGATTCCTCTTTAAAAGCCCGTACTTGGGGTGAGGGGACTTAGTAAGCACCTTAATAATGGGGATGATTGGGGTTACTAAGTGGCTTATAGGGGTTACACGTATACTTACTAAGTCCCCCTCACCCTCAAAGTAATGATCTCAGACCTCCCCTCGCCTAATGCATTGTAATGGTGATTCCACGGTAACGCCTTGACCCCGGTGAAGATAGGCTTCCAGGAATTTCTGGACTTGGGAGTTCTCTGGGAGGAGTATTCGTATTATTGAGCGGAAACTTCTGACAAGCCTAGACCACAACACCTTAAACCTCTTCTATATAACCCTTGTATGGCACTAGCTTACATGTCAATTTTCCATGTTCGTTTCCGTCTCGTTCTGCTATTTCCAAAGAACGTGGGTAAATCTTTGAACCATCTGATCGGAAATCCTGCTTTGGGCCCTAAGCCCTAACCCTAAACCCTGAATCCTAAACTCTGAACCCTAAACCCTAATCCCTAATCCTCACACCCTATATCCTAACCCCTAAACCCTACACCGTAAGCCCTAAGCCTAGCAGCCTCCTGTAGCCGTTTGCGGCCGCCCGGAACATCCTTGCAAGCAAGCATGACTTTCGCGGTTTCTCCCCAAAAGCTGCAGTCATCCTCAGAGTTTTTATATAGCCCTTAATACTGTTGATGGAGGAA